>KI422935.1:0-15351 GCA_000473375.1 Anopheles culicifacies | reverse complement strand
TTATTATAATTTATACGAATGAAAATGGCGGCTCATTGGCGTGTTGTCTTTCTCTGTTTCTGGTGCTTAATTTATTAGTAATTTTTCACTTACGATAATTTTACCGCACCTGACACCCTCGTGCGTTCGATTTTCCCCCATAGCTTTAGAAAACAGGAACGGCCCCTTCTCCGGATACGTTTGCCTACTCCAGTTCTGTTTGCTCACGCAGCGCATTGCCTTCGTAATGCATATATTTCACAATTTTATGAGCATTTTGGAACGGTCTTAGCATTTTATCAAATATGTTTATTGCTGCTACTTCCGTGCGCAACACCAGTTCTCCTGTTCCGTAAAACGGGCTAGTAACGAATGGACTTCCAACACTCAAGGCAAGTGGCTTTACGTGTCGTCTTTGGACCCTAAGGCTCTAACCAGGTGTTGCAATAGATGAATTTCTTATCGATTGGGGTGGTTGCAGTGTTAAGTTATCTAACTTACATTGCGCGAACTTAGTATGGTGCAACAAGAAATAATGATAATAATTGGTATACTCTGTACTTATTATCATTGCGTTTTCAATAGTCATATCTTTTTCTTTTATCTCAACATTTAGGTGTGCAAGTGGGTCTGTAGTTAAGTTTCAAAAAATTCATATTTTTCTTTTGCAAAAAGTGTCTTCTGTCGGCACTCGTCTGTAGTAAGCGGTTGGCATATAAATATGATTATTACTATCTGACCCTAGTGTGCCCACTTTGTCCATCGTGACATGGCCGTGGTGCGATGAAAATGTGCGTATAAAAATACCATTTATTCATTCGATTCGGTTGCGAGCGAATCAAAATATAATTAAAAATATATATTAATGGCCACCGGAATGGTAAGATGGTGGGTCAGCTCAACGCCGATTTTGCTCGGCGTCATCAACGAACGCTTTTGAAGCTAACCAGCAAAAAGGCCATCCGATGCCCGTTGTGGTCGGTTTTAATCCAATCTCGAGCTCGCAAACGCTCATGCGGATGAATTTCTCACTTGCGCACCTCGTCGCAGGGGCATATTACGAAATGATTAAGCGGCAGCAGTTCCTTTCGACAAACGGTCTCTGGTGGTCAGGGGACGTTTGGGGGAGCCTGATGGGGGGGGAGGGTGTTTCCCCCCATTTAAAAGACCTTACCAGAAGGAATGAGTGAGAAAGTCGTAAAAAATACATATAACCGATGCTCCATGCGGTTTAATGGATGCGCGTTCCATAATTTCTGTGTAAACACGACACAAAAGCAAGGAATACAACAATCATCATTTCATCGTTTCTTTCTCTCTCTCTCCCTCTACATTGGTTGATCTCTTTCGTTCCCATTCGCTTCGTTCGATAAGACGATTTCGATTGTTTCTTAAGCCGGTCGATTGTGTCAAGCGTCGTGTCCCAAGGGAAGAAAAGCCGGCGCTAAAATCGGGAAAGAATGCTTAAATATGCTATGATTTACCGTTCCCGCTTGGGAAGGGAGGGTTGTGTTTTGGGCTGAAGAAAAGCTGACAATTTTTGAATCTATCCGGCTGGAAAAAATAAAAGAATCATCAAATAAAGTATCTGATTCGGTTCCAAACGGGGATTCCAAAAGGCAAACGAAACAAAACGAGACGATTAGAAATTAAATGGATTAAAGGTGGACAAGATTGTTATCAGTTGATTATGGTTCGAGAACTATAAATTACGTGGACACTCGGCGCTTGTTAGCCGGTCGGTGGCGTCAGTGGCGGCAACACGCTCGATTTTTCATTGAAATTGGCACCCGTAGCCCCATATTGGCCCGTACGCCAAGACCATCGTCCATTCCAGTTTCGTTTCCTGTAGGTAACCTCAAAGCCGGCTGTTTTCCATCGGATGTTGACGAAGGCTAGCTTACTGATGGGGCAGCAGGTTGCTTTGGGTCGTAAATCGACACAAATTTCTACGAGGCGGCATCCGAAACGATATAGAATATCACAAGTTGGAAAAGGATTGCCAAGGCAAGTGTGCAACGGTTCAAACGGTTCTTTCCATTTGGATAGCCGATCGCCGAAATCGATACATTGTCTTAAGAATAATGCTTTACGCGAGCACATTTGATATTTATTTACATCCGTTTTGGAGAAATATCATATTTCTGCTGTATTTATATATGATGTGATAGATTTAGAGCTGTGATATTTGAGAAAAGAAATTGGCTTATTCAAGAGTGTCCTGCCATATCGATATATTTGTGAAAAATTGAGTATTTGAGTTTGATTGTGATATTGGCATTCGTACCAAAATCCCATCTTGATCGTTCACTTGAAGAACAAAAAAATTATACTGTAATTGCCAAAGGAAAAGTACAGTTTTATTTACTAATGTACATTCAAATTGGAAGCAATCCTCAGGATAGTTTCAGCAAAAACAGTGAGAGAAACGAAGCAATAAATATTTACATAAGCTCAATGTCATTCAACGGCATATTTTGTTGCCTTTTTCAAGCTACCTTCCTTTAGAGGTAGTAAAACAATGCAATGAACGAAGGTAAAATGGAAGGAAACATGACAAATATTTGACTTACTGCTTGTGCATGTCCTGTGCATGTTCTGTGCACTTTCGTTGACTTTCAAATTAACCAGAAGGAAATCATTCGGACTAAGTGCATGAAACAGCATAGAAACACATTGACACAGGACCCTAGCGATGTGCAATAAAACAATAAATTGGTGGAAAAGGTCTTCCTAGTTCTAGTCTGTTCCTTCGTCGAACGTTTTGGGGATTTTCTGTACCCAGCCTGATTGATGACCCTGCCGACCAGGTCCGCACGATCTTCCATAAAACGATTGACTTAGGGATTAACTTTTCCGATAAAACGTCCTATCCTCCCATATTTGCTTTGCGGATGGAAAGATCCACAACGGAGGAAAAGCAGATTCGATCGACCGAGCTTTACAAGCTCATGGGAGTTGAAAATATTGACTTTTGAGAGGAAAAACGTGCCATAAAGCTGTCGCTTAATACATTTATGATGGGTTCCGGAACGGGAGAACGAACCAACGAATGATTCGAAGGAAGAGGCAGAGAAAATGGCCAAAGCAAACCGAGGGTGGATGAGGGTTCTTATCCCTACAAACGCCCATTGTGTGTTGCCAATTTTCACCTTGAGCCGTGATTAACCAAGTATTACTTTGAAAAGGATACTCGAGCAGCTCTACCATCATTTAGCTAAAGAAGCTTTTGTAGCAGAATAATATGTTGTATTATAAATATTATATTATAACAAAAGGCAAAGATATAAGCATACATTTTCAGATGCAATCAGCCACTCAAACATGACTGTTTCTCACCCTAACCCACCAATCAGCCGTTTTGATGGGAACGGAACAATCGTTATGTGGCTGAATGTATGACCGGAAGGAAAACACAATTTTCCCTGCTCGTGGACTCCGCAGTAACAAAAAAAACTGATTCCACCTCGTTACGGTCATCCGATGGCGCCCTCAGCTGCCCTTTGGCTACAGGCATCACCGGTTCTCCTCGCACCGCCTGGTCCCCTTCCGGACGGATGTTGGAGAAAGTTAATAAAATAATCCCCGGGGAAGCCGCGGCGGGTTCAGCTGACCACATCAAACGAGACATGTTTATGAGCGTAGCGCCCTGCTCCCAATCCTGCTCGGGAGACCGATCGGGAGACAATTGAGTGGACAAAAGGGCACACCGAAGGTTTTCTTGCCGTTCGAATCCTACACCAGCAGCCGTAGCGTTTGATAGTTTTAATTACCTTTCACTGTATCTCGATAGAATCTTTCCACCCAACGGGCATGAGCTGGTCATGCGGGGAAAACGCTCAGGAGATGCGCCAGAGGGGATTTAATGGCTTAGTCACACGGGACACCAAGCGGCAAGTGTTTGCAGTGCAGTGTGAGGAAAGCACTGGATGGACGCAAGCAGTTACGGACGATAAACGGTATCAAGGGCCAAAACCACTAAATGACCGTAACATCTCGGCACAGTCACCGTACTTGAGACTTTCTTCAGCAGGAGAAATGGTCCGAACAAGCGGCCGCTTGGTGAGGGGCAAAACTTTATTATTGATGAGTTACGACCATAAAAACGGCGGGATGCTTTTTTTTCTCCACTCCCAACAATGGGATGCGTTGTGGTGGTCGGTGCAATTTTTACGATGCACAAAATTGAGCGCAAAGTATTTGGAAATTGAAGTGGCATATCTTTGTCTTGGATTGTGATGAACACAACTCTGTGCGAAATTCCCATTTAATATTGTGCGGCCATCCATCGGGACAGTTTATTAAACCATACGAAGGGGCAAATTAGATCTCAGTAGGCGCTTAGTATTCAATAACCTTAATCTTTTCGAACGAACCACCCAGAAATGATAAAACTAGATTCTTAGAAGAATATACTACGAAAAATCTACATAAATAATTATTAGTTTGCGCTAAAAGTATCAGTTGTAATCTTCATTGAAGTTATTGCAGAATATTGAACAGTTTATCAGCTGTGATCAAAACCCAGGAGCTCGTGATCAAGTCCAAAGGAGGAGCTTCTTTACCGTTAGTAAAGAAGAAAAGACAAACGGCCGTAATGGTAAGACAAACTGCTCCCTACTGCCGAGCTATCAATCGATGGCCAGTATCTCAATGCCGGTCGCCCAAAGGAATCGATCGCGGGTCGGTGATTGATGGTATCGAACTCATCGAAGACCCTTTCGCATGGAGTTGATCTACGTACGTGTACAGCTTTGCCACCGGACCGGATTCTCGTAAGCATTCTGTTTGATTGGCTTCGAGAGTCATCTCACGATTACTGATCGCGATCTCCATCACCAGGTTCATCAGTGGTTCCGATGGGGAGAGAAAACGAAACAATCGAAAAATCGGCAGCTCTCGCGCGGTGGTTCGCGGAAAAGGGTTTGTAGTGCGCTGACGCTGTTGATGATGATGGTAGCAGGCAAATACCAGCAGCTAGCGACCGAAACAGCACCCAACCAGCAGCCCCGGTACCGTACCGTAATGTTTCCACGCACAGTCAGTGTGTGCGGTGCGAACCGGTGGACCAACGGTTGGGAATGGAAATTAGATGGCGCGGGATCTACCCCTGGTGTGCGATCTTCTTGAGCATCATCTGTTGGAGATTAATAGCAATCAGCGTGGAAAGCAATTTCTCATCATTTAGCTCCAAGTGCGCGTTACGTTTCGTGTCTCGTTCGCTTGGCAAAAGCGAATGGAATCGAATCGTAGTGGGGCTAGTGCTCGCCATCGATCGTTTCCCTACGGCTATGCTTCTGTTACTTTGGTCACGTAAAAGGGCTAACGTTTGGTAGCAAAATTAGCTTCCCATCCATCACATCAATCCATCGCCCATCCATTCCGATGCTATCGATCGAGGATTCCTGATCTATGATAAATTGGTATCGATCACATCTCGAAATGACGCGATCTGGACTCGGAAGATTGGTGATCGCAAGGGGCCACATTCAAATTCCACCGAAAATAGTTCGAACGGTTCGGGTAAGCCGAGGTGGTTAGTGATGGAAATGTATTGCCCTATTCCCTGTAGGACCTATGGATGGATGGGGCTGAGTCTACTACACGAAGGATGAGGATCTAAAAACTGCGTGTGAGGTGCTGGTTTTGAAGGTGAATAATAGTGTAATGTCGTAATGCAACCGATTTGATAAATTAATCCTTTCGCAGCAACAGGCAGCGCTTCGATTAAGGCAAAGACGATCAACACGCTGAGGGTGGTTTTGTGTCTGGGTGGGTGAAATCTCTCTCCCTCTCTGGAAATGATTGGCTAGCAAAACAAAGTTCAGGAGCAGTTAATCGCCGATTTGAATAAGCTGATCGCAATCAATTGCTGTTCTTTTTTTTGTGGATCGTTTTAGGACGTTTTCGAAAGATTCAAATGTGCCGCGCATGGATAGTGGATGCGTGAAGGAATTTAAATAAAACGCTTTTTGCTAAATTTGAACAGAAAATTCTACCAAAACATCCAGCAAAACCGATGCAAAACGCCGAAACGTTCTTGGGCAGATGCACGCAGATGACCATTCATTTGTTTTGGCGGTCTGTTTGGCGGTGCTCCACACTCCTGGTCTTTTGGAGAAGAAAACAAACTAAAATGAAAGTTTCTTCCAGGTTACAAAGTTGAAATCGGTTAAAATTATTGATTTTGATCATGAACCTTTGGCAAAATAAATAACTAACCGCATACAACATGGAAGGATTTGTGCGAGCGGGATTTCTCTTAGGGAAAGCGATAGGCAATCGAAATGCACACACCCAGCACACACACGGTGCTGGAAGGGTCGAGTGGGTCTCGTGGAAGCTGATGGCATAAAGTTATGAACTCCAGTCAGAAATGGTAATTAATTATCGTTTTAATGTAAAATCATTTATATCATTTTGTTTATTTGTTTTCTCGTCCCACGACCCCCATTGCTGGACCAAAAACGGGGGAACGAAGAGCTTTAGCAGGGTGGATCAGCAGGAAGCTTCGGAAGCATTTCAGTAGAAGGAAGGAGAGCTCACTGAGACAAACGAATGTGAAGCAAACGCTTCAGCATTTCACTGATTCAACAAACAATTTATCAAAACATGCGCCACAAAATTGTTTCCCCATCGATTGTCCCACCTTCACTCCTTGCCGCCAACAACAAAAAAAAAAGGAAGGAAGGACAGGTAGGCTTCAGTATTGCTACCATGCGGAATACTGTGTGTGTACGTGTGGGTTCTTGGTTGGTTCGTTCTTTCCGATCGCTCTACCTTCCATTGGATATGGTGGAGCTTCTTGGTAAAAGCTGAGGGCGGAAAGAGTTCTCCCAAAAGGAGCAATCACGGACGAGCCCACATCGTTATCGAAAAAATGCCTACCTTTACCAGCGCCCACTACCGTTCCGTTGGGCACCAGGATGACTCGAGATGATCATTAGCTTCCGAGCGACGGGGTAGTAGTCGGGAAACGGAATGCACCATACCGTGGCGCATGGGCCAAAGCTCGCACAAAAAGACGCAACCGATATGGGAAGGGCATTGAATGCGAATGCGCTCGAAAGATAATTGATTTCGTTCCCATAGAGCCCTTCCCTCCGTGTCGGATGCCTGCGGTTGACCTCCGGCCGAACAGGCTCCGGGAGCATTTCCAGGAGTTCCAGGACCCCTGGACGGGCGCAAAAAAGGGGCAAAAATTGATTAGACAGCCGATGGGAAGCCTGGGAACATGGCATACCCGGAGCGTGTTGTGTTATGACGTGGCTGCGCTGTGGCGTTGTCCTGAAAATCAGTACGGCATCCGAGAAGTGTATCGATACCACCGGTACACATATGCATCGCACCATACCGAACAAGTGAACCAAAATCGTAAATATGGCTCTCCGCTTATGGATGAGTGAGTCGTGCAGACCGGTAGCAGGACGCCCCCGGGACGTCCCGACACTGGGCCACTGGGCGAACATTGACTCCATTTTCTTTTGCCATCAATTTTCTTCCATCCTTTGACCCTTTTCCATGCGCGGATGGGGGTGGCGATGGGTGGCAAAGCGAAGGGGGAAGCGAGCGCGATCGATCAGAGCCCTAGATCGGCTTCAACTACTGTGCGACGCAATGGTTGGATCAAAACTCTGCTGGAACTATGTTTTTTGCACGTTTTTTCTGTCGCTATCCTGCTGCGGGCTCGACGTTATATCGTACCGGAGTTCCACCGTGCAGTGTACGTGCGAATGGCTACGAGGCTAATCGATCAGTGGGGGTGGGTGAATGTGAAAATGCTACTGCAAAAGTGCTTGTGTCTGCTTCTTGTGAGTGGCTCTTTCTCTTGGCCGCATGTGGAGGGTAAGATATATTCAGAGCCAGGCGAGGTTTGTAGAAAGTGTCTGTGTTGTCGGTAATGGAGCGATTGCATATCGATCGCAAAGGGGAAATTTTCCTTCACAAACATCGGAGTTTGTTAAAAGTGCTTTTACAAGAGCCAGGGTTTTCGTTCATTGGTTTTCTGTGTTTCTGTCACAAAGATACAGATATTACATTTCCAGGACACTCTACCGGGCCGATGCAAACATTCTGAAACGGTGTTTGAGGTAATTTCATACTTCAATCAATAATAATTGTTTCATAAAATTATCATAATCCAAACGAAACATTTCTCCCCTCCAACCGTTGTGTTTTCTTGTTGTGACAGCCGGGCCTAAGCCCAGCAAGCAGTTAAACGACCATTTTGCAGCACAATACAGCAAGCGGCCATTGTTGTTGCGACGAATCGGACACATTTACGTTCTTACATTTCATTCCCTGTGAATGTTCCATCATAAACCCAAATTAATCAACATCAACGACCTTCGTGCCCTTTTGTTTCGTCGGTTAGTGGTCCAAAAGCAGTTGTGATAAGGAGAAGAAAAATAGCACACTTAAAATAATGATCCACTTACCCCATCGGATGATCACGGAAAACTCCGGAAAACCACTCATTCCTCGGTTGGCATTTCCGTGAAGGGTTTGTTCCACTCCGTTTTCCGCATCAGCACTTACAAACAACTTCCCTTAATGTAAGGCAATAAAACAGTATTCCAAGAAACAGGCTAATTAATCATCGACCTCAGCCATCGAAACAGACCGTCTATTCCCGAGGGAAGTTATGAACAAAACAAGGTGTTTTTGGTGAAATTTTACTACTTTTCTTCGTCATTGTGAGACACAAGGTGGGACAAGGGTTGTCCGCTTTGATTCTCGTGGTTCATCGAGCGCGGAGTTTTGTGTCTAATTATGATGATCTGGGAATTTGGAGTGCGAAGCAGGAAATGCTAATTGATTCAGTTAACGCAGCAACACCAAAATGGTATCCCTGGTGAGTGAGAACAATGTAACTAAGCAATGGGTCATCGCGGCGGTGGCTTTTCTTGCGTTAAAAATGGCGGAGCTGTCAGAACTAGCTAAAACGAGAATATATTACGCAAATGGAAAACAACATAATGTTTCTATATGAGATCTTGCACCGTAAATGAAAAACGAGAATATTTCACGGTAAATTCTCTTTCAATGATTCAGAACGGGATCGAAATTGTTATTATTTGATCAAATCATTAAAAAACAATTTAAGCGTAGGATAAACACCCCCTTACAATTCTCAATTCTCTTGGTAAAACCTCATCTTCATGGGCGTTTTCTCGTGTGGCGGAAACCACCGAGTGATAATTACATCGATACGCGCCCGCCTTCATTTAACGCCAAACACCGCATGGGAACTGTCGCGCAGGACGACAGGACGACACCGACGGGATGTCACGCTGTTGGCGCTGTCGGTCCGACAGTTAGGACCTCGGGAAGAAAATTCTAACACCGGAGCGTGGAGTAAAAAAACCGCGCCCACTGTTTGCGCTTGTTTCTTTCGCGTGCGTGCGCGTGTTTCGTTCCCGCGGGTTGTTTCGGTTGGTTGGCACGTTGCATCGTGTTTCTCCACTCCACACCGCGTGGGGTGCGTGCTTGGTGTTGGAATAACACTTTCCACCCTGCCCTAGCGAGAAGGAGGAGAGAACTGGCCGTTTGTTGCGAGAAAAGCGGTTCGCGAGCAGCACGAACAGGACAACACGATGGTTGCGCGAGCTAAGGAAGGCTGTGAGAAAGGTGTGCGGCTGGAAAGGAAATGCGGGCGTAGCGGGAACAACAACATTAATTTCCCAGCGAAACCTGCTGCGTAAACAAGCAAGCAAGAAACCCCAGACGACGCGTGCGCATCATCAGCATCTCCGCTTATTCGCTGCGCTGGCCGCGGGAAGGATACAGAATGTGGCGAGATGAGCGCGAGAATGAGACACGACGAAAATAAAAACCAGTTCCACCAGGGTTCGTGTTATGCTTTGGTGTATTTTCTTCGTTCCATCGAGTTCTGTTCACTTTGCCTTGTTCTTTATGCACAACGTTCTTCACAACCAAGAAAATCACATTGCGTAGGGAAATGGTTCTTAGCCAACTTGGATGGGACTGTACGTTTGTTTTGGTAACATTGCATGGGTGGAAGAACAATACAGGAAGATGTGACACAAATGTCTAACTGACAGGTTAAAGGTTTGATTTTCAATTAACGAGATCGATCTCAACGCTCCGAATCAGAAACAGACGTCCCTCCGCGATCGATGACTTGTGAGATAGGGTTGAAGGTGAGGTGTCTTTGTCTCTACATAACTGGGAACTATTCGAACTTGGACGTGTTGAAATGAATGTCTCATCAGCCGCACTCAGTGGAGTGGGATGTATGTAATTGTATTGGATAGAAACCATATGAACGAGACAAAATTACTGTTACAATCGGGGTGAGAAAAGACCTCTCAACTCGCCAAACCATTCTTAAAAGCTAGTTCCAGTACGTTGAGTGCTCAATTCACAACCACACCGCAGTCAATTGCATAAAATTTTCAACCTAATAGACGCTGATACAAATTATGCCAACAATGAGCGACCAAATTGCCTCCAAGCAGCGCTGTTTCGCTGTGGCAATTCTTGCTCCGAACCAATAAGACCACCTTCCGATGCTGCGTAATAATATGTTGAGCTTCTGTTCTGACCACACGAACGGTGCATCCATTTATCGCTGCATTCCATGGTGAGAAACGTTCCGCCGTACCGCAACGGCAAGCAAAAGTAAAAGATAAACCCGAAGGAAAAACTAATTTCCCGGCTCATTGTGTGTTCCCGCCTCCTCGCAGCACCCAAGGTGGCGCTGTATTGTTCGCTGCTCGGTGCTCCAAAAATGGAATTCGCTCGAATGAAACAAATGATTTCCATTTGACCCGTTAATGGACATTATAAATTCGGCAGTGCGCATCGGAATCGCTCCAATTAATCAGGCACAGTGGCCAAATCGGCCTTGCATTTTGCTCACTACTACTACGCGGGCGTAAAACCTTTGGCGGTGGGTTTTTTTTTTGGATAACGAATCGTAAAATTAAAACAAAACACAAACAGCGAAAAATTGCACCACAGGCTTCTAAAGATGGTTGTGAGGATTCAGAACAAGCGAGGGAGGAATAAAACAAAGAAAGATAAAAGCAAACTACCTCCCTCCCAAAAGCAGCGATCATAATTTTAATGTACTTTTATTTTTTTTTTTTGTGTGTACACCACTTCGTTCGTTCTGTCCCTGGCTCACAGTCCCTGAGAAGGTACCGAAAACAAATCTCCCAAAAGACGAAGGGAAATATAAAAATTCCACCAATTCATCAACCACGCTTTGGTGGCTGATCGTCGTAAGGCCTTAGTAGCGCGGATGCGAATGAACAAGAGTAAATGTACCAAAATATTAACAACAATCACTGCTGTACCTCACTTCAAGTACGAGTGGGGCGTTATGACCCCGGGGAAAGAAAACAGGAAACTCGACTATACACCAAGCTGGCAAGGAAGCTCATTTCCTTGCTGGGCGCACACACAAACCGCGAAACCGATGTAAAAATATGTAAATTGAATTATATGTTAATTTATGTGTTGTACAACGGTGTGGAGCAGTGTGTGGTACGTTAAGGGCATGTTTAAAAGGGGAGCTCCCCATTCTCCCCCTTCTCCCCTTCCCCTCCCTGTTCGTGCATGTACGAATCCACTGTGCGGGGGTTTGCTTGGAGGACTTCACGTAAGGAAAACCATTCCGGTGGGTGGACTTGGTAGCAATGATTGGCCGTAGGTGGGAACAGCAGAAAATAGTAGCCGAATACGAGTGTTGTTGTTAAGCTGTTTGGGGCTGCTGACGATAGTGGATGAAGAATGAGCATGTTTGCAGCATTTGATGAAACGTCAGCTTGTTTTTGGTACAGTTTTAGCATCTACGACGACGGCAGAAAGATGAAAACGAATCCAAAACATAGTCTGAATAGCGTGAAAGTTCAATAATTTATTAAAAAGAACAAGACTCATAACTTTCATTGCTTATGAATTGACGAAAATTATTATTATTTTTTTTTTGTTCTTGTATCACGGCCTGGCCGTATTAGACTTAATTTACCACGTAGCAGGTCAGTCAGTCCATGCTACGGGGGGACGGTCCGAATGGGATTTGAACCCCGGTCTGTGGTGTGAAGGCCCAGCGCCGAACCACTCTCCCACCGGGCCGCCCCTGACGAAAATTATACTAGGTTTTTAAATAATTAGTAATCGTTTAGGTTTGCTGCTTAAAAGTCAAAACAAGCTTTATCCTAGCCAATCTACATTTATTCAGCACGTGCGTTTGCCGAAGCTTTAATAGTCTTCTCGGTTCTCGCTCCTGCTGAGATCTCGATCTAATCTTAGACCGTTCAGAAGTGGATCTTAGAATAAATTTTGCAAATTCCATCAGCTTCTAGACAACAGATGAACGGCACCTCTGGACAGCGCAGGAACGAAACTTCCTGTTAATAAACAAAACAAATGGCATCCATCAGTCAGATACAAATCGCTGCGATAAATTAGCGGAACTGCTCGTCTGCTGTCATTCTTTTGTCTTCCCTCGTATTCTCTCGGGTTATGAAAGCATATCAACAAGGTGGTGTGGGGCTTTTGTGGTAGAAAGCCATCACCCCTTGGTCAACCGGAGCCCGGTTACCTTATCGACCATCTGGAAGCGACATTTATCATATTTTTAATTAACATCTGTAATGATTGTTGATCGTTTTCCGACCGTTCGTGGTGCGGAAAGCTGTGTTACAGTCACTCACAACCGATCCGGTACGTTGAATGATTCCTTTTGCGATCGCAAGTTTGGCCATAATTGTAAAGCGAAGAGAGCAGCCGGAATGTGCCGGATCAGTTTGATCTGCTGCTGCTCCACACTCTCCACGGGACAGATGAATCAGGTGCAGGATCGGTATTGTTTATGGTGCACAGCGCTCAAAAGGAAAGGACGTCTTTCGCTTGGGGGCACTTTTACCACTACTAACCAACAGTTCGGGGAACGTAAGCCGAGCGGCACGGGTCCCTTATTTGGTATCATTAAGTGGCCTGTTTTTAATTGCTCCATGGAGAGTAGTTTCGCCCCGTTTTGCGCCGGGGCGGTGTGGCCGAGTCGTAAAAGTGCAATACCAATTAAATGCGCTGAAACTTGATCCCGTTCGTTCGCTCGGTACGGTTCGTTTAAATCGTCTCGGAAAGCGATGATTGTCGCCATTTGCTTTTGTGATGGAACCCCGAACGGATCAACGATCAGCGTGGATGCCCGGGATGATGCTTCGTGGTTATGATGGCTCGGGTGGTTAGTCCGAAAAATGTTACCACTCAATTATCAAATTTACGCGCACAAAACGAGAAAAATGACACAAATTGTTGGGTCGGGGGAATGGGAAATAATGGGAACGGGAACACACTGTCAACGCAACCTGAGAGGAGAGAGATAATCGTAATGTGAGGTGGACTCCTGCGGGTCTCTGTGGTCCTTTGGACGTGCATTTCCCCCCGACCGAGCATATTTGACTATGGTTGACAAATTTGACAAATATTTTAACAATAACAATTTTTGGTCGAATCAATAATAAAAGGTTCGTTCGGTGCCGTTCGTGCGCTGCAGCTGTGCAGGAAAGAGTGAGAAGGGCGAGCTATGCTGTGAGAGTGAACGAACCAACTGTCTCTCCCAGTTCAGCTTCATGCTTAATGCTTATTTACACGTATCACTTAGAGCAATATTTGATCAAATTTTTATATCTGCCTCAACAATATGTTACTCTTAATTCCTTTATGTGTTGCTGCATGAGGTTATAATAAATATAACTGATAATAGTTGAAGAACATGAGTCATGTAAGTGAAGCAAACCCTTTTTCGAAAGTTTCTTGAATAACATTTTATTATTAATGTATACGACTTTATTCAAAGCATCATAAAATTCCTCCGAATCGTTCAATCGGTTTAAAAGGATCACCAAAAGCAACTAATGTTTCGTGTAAACCACCAAACCAAACGAATAGAAAACTCACCCTCAAGCGCAACAAAGATGGCACTCGTGAAAGTGAAGGATAGCACTCGTTCTCTCACTCAGTTTAGCCACTCCCTCGAGACCGAAAGCGATAGGGCGTGACAGTCGGAGCATACAATTTCCACCACACCAAAGCATAAACGAAGCATAAGTTCGGCAGCAAAGCGAGATGTGCGCTACCCTCCTGTCTCGGAATCGGAACCCTGGTTGCAGCTCGGAGCGAACATCGCTACTCAGAATGCTGCCAACGTCCGTGCTCGCAATAGGTGTCCACAGCGAAGCCGCGTGAGTCGCGATATCCCGGGAGTTCCCGTAGCGTGTGCGATCAACAGTGATCTTTGACCGTTTCAAGTGCTGTAGCAAAGCTGCATTATCATCCTCACCATACTGTACACACTTTGCTGTATTTTGTGTTTCGCTGCGTGTGGGTGCGTGTGCAGCGTGACGCATTTTCCGTGCGTACGCCAGCAAGTGTTTGTTTGGTTCGGTGATCGAATATTTCGGCAGTGAACACATACGTCGTGCAAGTGGTGTATGTACGCGCATACACGCGTGTTAATGTTCAGGTTGTTCTTGTGTGTTCTTCTGTTCGGTACTTACGATATCGCGTCGGGTGTTTCCAAGTGCGTAAAACTGTGTCTTTAACGTTGAATAATTCTGTAAGCGAAAATAAAACGAGCACATTGAAACAGTTGTTGTCCAAAGTGTCTCTGCCTCGGTGTTGTGTGAGATCCAGTTGGGCAGTTTGTTTCGGGTTATGAGTGTACACGAAATGAAGCAGTGCTTATTGTTGATGTGCTTCTGGTAAAGCCAGCGCAAACCGTGCAATCGTGTGAATAACAGCTGGAACTGTGGTAGGAGGATAGGTTTTCGTCGTTAACGGTTCTAAACAAACAGTCCTTCCAAAATGATGATGAACGCTTTCATGGACAGTGGTTCGTCCGCGGCACATCATTCTCATCTGGCCACGTTCGGTATTAAGATGTCGCCGGATCATCTCGAGCAAAACAGTGAAATCGAATCGTCGGCAAGTTCGGCCGCCAGTGCAAGTTTAGCGGCTGCTGCAGCGGCCGCCGCTGCCAGTATGCTACCGCCCGGTGCAACCGGAACTGGACCCACCGGTACGGGTGTGGGCACTTCCGGTTCCTCCAATGCAAACGCCTCCGATGCAATGTTTTACCATCATCATCCTCATCATCACCATCATCATCAGAGCAGCCCATCGAATGGGGCAGGCGGGGGGAGTGGTGGCAGCGGTTCAGCCTACAACTCACACCATCTTTCGCCACCCTCCCACATGTCGACCCACGCGATGGCACCGTATCATTCGCGCGATTTCCTGTCGCTCAAGCGTGACAACGATTACTTCAGCTCGGCGGCGGTGGCTTCGAGTGCGGCGGCAGCCTCAAGTGCGGCGGATCCCTCGTCCCTGTTTGCC
>KI422934.1:19761-39865 GCA_000473375.1 Anopheles culicifacies | reverse complement strand
TGCAACGAACGCATGCTTATGTTTTAAGCGATTGATTTAAACTTTCAATCAATCATATTTTCGTACGCACCGAAAGGAGCGAGAAAAATCAATCACAATTATCACCTGCGCCCTGCAAAATAAGTCATTATTTATCAGTTCGTAAAATCGCTTAATAAAGCGGTACAACAAATTAATTCAGCAAATTCTTCCAACCAAACCGACCGGAAAGTTTATGGCGTGGTTTTTGGGAAGGAAAAATGAGTTTTGCTAACCACCGCTTACGGTGGGAATGTCGTCAAAGTTGTTTGAGTCCGTTTGGTTTATGGCTTCATGGCCGTCGGACACGCATCCATCTCGTAGAAATGGCCCGTGCAGTAAAGCCATCTCCAAAGATGTGATGCCGAAAGTGACGGCACGAAACGCTTTCTCAACCTGCAAACACTTTTGCAAACAGCACGGCATATATTAATATGATTCTCGTTCGAAATGTTTCGTTATTCTTTATTGTTTTTTTGCACTGGTTGCATCATGCACACGAAACATTTCTTCACTTCCCAAGCGAAAAGAGGCTGCACGCCGGGAGGACACGGGAAGATGAGCATGATTTGGAACATTTTATCCAAAAGTCTGCGCTACTGTTTTGTGCATAAATTGATAGTTTTTTGTGTTTTGCAAGCGCAACGTGGTAGTGTGGCGGCGACGATGGTCTGCGCATGAAAAAGTGGAAGAATTCTGCAACTTTTGCAAACCAGAAGCGAAGCGAACTTGATCGAGAGTAGATGCGTTTTTTTGTTGATTTGATGTTCTGGAATTCCTCCCAGTCAATAGCGCATCGGCCAGTTGGTGTCTTTAAGCATTGACGCACCAGCTTCTGGCAAACTGAGCTGGGAATGAATGGGTCACCGAAGCGTTCGCAGAGGTGCAACCATCGTCAAACGGTAGCGATCCCATCACCACCAACAGGCCCGGTAAGGTGTAGACGAGTGTGATGTTGTTCTCGCCGATTTTCTTCGCTTTTCGTCACTTCGCATCGAACGGGATGGTAACCCCGGGGTGGTAATGGGCTGGGAAGCAGGGAAAGGGAGAGCGGACGCGTTCGAGTTTCGTTCCGTAGCGACGGCGGAACGGGATAAAATATAAAAATTATATTTACAGATTAGCTAATTTTTTATCTGTCTCATAATACAAGTTGTAATAATTTGAAGAATTTTATGCGCTGAACGAATTCGCAATGGTTTCGAATTCTTCGCGTCGTGCGAGAGGGTTCTACGGTGGACGATGATAGCCGGTATGCCGGTGGTTAGTGATACGTTTTGTTGGTAGTACGATCCTGCCATGATGACTTCTTATTCGCACAGTGGACTCAGGGAATGCTGACTGCGGGACATAATTTAAGTAAATGGTGTTTTTCTTTTTATTTTTGAAATTGTTTGGATAAAAGCACACTGGTGAGCAATATTGCAAATATTTTTTACAAAAGAGTTTTCGTCACATGTAAAATGTTGGGACGGAAAACTTAAAATGAGGATTTCCGTTAGAAATTAAAAAAGCCGTAGAAGCTTCTAGAAAAATGCATGGAACAATTTCTATCATGGTGCTTGCTGAGAGTTAATCGAATAATTGTTTTATGTTTTATTTATTTTAAATAATCAAACGTGTAACTGATAAAAATATTCAACAGATCAATTATACAATTACCTGAAGAAAATCGTCTGGGATACGTGCTTTTATTAACATGGTCTGAAGGTTAAGTCTGTTCCATGAACTCCTAGCTTAGAGGTCGATCTAATTTACCAAAGGTCATTACTAAAAAAGTAAGAGAAAATAAAAAGGATAATTTTATATTAGCAAATTATTTTTTAAGTTTGATTGAACAATTGCTCTTCGTTAGTTTTAAGAGGTTTACCACGTTTGTGATTACTTTTCATGCCCTTAATAGTGTCCAAATAATGTTTATATATTTTTTAAACACATCAGATGACATCTGAGATGATGAAATAGGAAGAAATCTCACACTTTTATCCTAAAATGTTTACTTCAACTTGAAAAGAATCGAGAAACCGTTCTAAATTTCTCTTTTTGTCCTATTTATCGTAAACATTAATTGTTAATAGGACATTCATCCTTGAAGGTAAGATTGTTCAAATTTAAAAAAAGCTCGATATATTAACATTGCATACATTCAGGCTTTTCAATAAAACGTGATTAATTTTGTACATTTTGAGTATTTAATAAAAATAGCGATTAATTTTTTGACCACTGAATGCTTCCCCCAGAACACACTGTGCATAATCCCAACATTGTCCTCTGGGAACCTTACCATAAGGAAGCGTCGGTTTGACGGGACCGAGTTGATCGAATATCCATCGCGTTCAATCGCCATCCACGCCAGTGAGTGCGTCGTGTGAGAGTGATTTCCCATAACTTTAAATTGGATGGCCCTTTTTGCTGTGCTTGGGGCCAGTGGGGAACATTATTCATTCCGATAGAGCTCGCGATATAAATCAAGCGGCTGCTGCCCCGGGTGCTGTCCGTGTGCGCGTTGACTGGAAAGGATGGCGTTTTTGTTTCCCATCGCTTCGGTTGGTCAGATTTGTGCGTCCGCTTTGGTGGGGCGGTTTGCGGTGTTTTTTTTTTGCGCCCGATGCCGCGTATCACGCGACAGTTTGCGTTAGCGCACGACGGCCGCAACCGCAAGGACATTGCTGCAGCCGGGCCGGGTGCTTGCAAGCGCAAATGATCTATGGTATCTCGTCGCGCGGTAACACGATTGGATGATGCACGGAGGACGAACTTTTTCGCTGCGTTTTGGTGCGATCGTTGCCAGCTTTTCCTGCGCGGCCGCGGAGTTTGCTTGTCAGGTTTTCACGCGTTCCCAATGTCCCGGTGAAGGTGATGGGGTGTACATGTGGTGTACGCTACGCTCTCTTCATTCAGTTGGAGGTCGTTTTTCTTGCAACGTACCTTGACAATTAATTGACTGGGCGAATAGATTTATGCAATCGTCTTTGGGTGAGCGAGAAAATGACGAATGACGAAACACTCGGCCAACAGAACGTGAACAGAACATGCGGCCCGAAGGACAGGGTCACTGCGAACCGATTGCTTCTTGCGGGCAGTTGGAAAAACATACAACCCATCAAATGATATGGTACCGGTGTGGTTTTGTCAGTTTATGTCCAGCGGTGATTGAAGTGGAATTAATTCATTCTCCAACACTTTGCCGTCCGGAACTGTTGCCGGTACAGTCTCGGGAGTGTTCCGGGAGTGCGATTTCGAAAGCGTTGAATCGGTGCGGTGAAGCATCCGCTGCTGGATGCTGCTGTTGGGTGAATTAATTGGCCCGCAGCACGTACTAACGAACTACCGAAGTCGTCCGGGAGTCGTCGATCGTTAAGTACACAGTTTTTGGGCCAGCAGACGCCTACAAAACCCACGCAGCCACGGGGAAGCTACGGTAGCGTTACGTTTCTAAAACGCTTGTACCATGATTTATGCTCAATTCGCGGGTCGCACCACTCCACGGATCGTGTTTCAATGCAGCGTTTCAATGCAATGGAACAAAAAAAAGCAGCTTCCATCACACTTTTTATATCATCCCGCAAGTGGGCTAGCGTAGATTTTTATTCATTTCGACCTGCTTCACTAACTACGCACTTGTTTTACTGCTTCATTTGCCACATCAGCATGGAAACACGGTGCGGTTCCGATGCATGGAGAAACTTCCTCGGTTCACGGTTCGGTCGTACGCCTTCAGCACGGCTGGACGGCGCAAAGTGATGTTTTCAGGTGTTGTTACCATTTTATTTTCCTAATTAAGACGAACCGCTTGCCAGGTTGCTTGGTACGCATGTTTGGTCCCGTGCACGGATTAAGAGCCGGTGGAGCCGCCCGTAGGCTACGGTTTCTTTCGGGTTAACAAAACGGGTGTTGGTTAGTTTTTTCCGGGAAAAGTGCGTCAAGGCAGTGGTTACGCGTAGCTCGAGGATGGCCTGACCGTGGATCATCATGGCGGGTTGACAGACAAGAACAGAAGCGGATCGTTAGTCGTACCGTGCGGGAACTAAAAGCCAAACCTTAATCACTTCCCGCGAAGCTATAACTGTGTTAAGTCGGCGTAATGGCAGCGTGTCCAGTGGGAAGGAAGTTACTAGCGACTACCGTTCGAATGATCGGGGCGCGTTTTGGGCAAAGGTTAGCGTGTTTTATTGAAGCCCCATTTCCGGTACAAGCTGCGAAGAAGATTAATCTTATTTTGTAGCAGAAAACACCTAATTTGTAAAAAAATAGTATGGGGCGCTAGAAGCAGCTGACGAGAGATAGAATACTATTTTATGTTAAATTCTGAGTTGTTTTGTACTAAAGACTCTATTTTTAGGTTTTTTTTATTAATATTAGTATTTTTGCTGACGTTTTTAAGAGGGGTATAATTTGGTTTGCAAGATAGATGAATAGATCCTTCGAATCCCATCCGACTCCTTCTTAGCTTATGATTTTATGTTAGGGCGAAAAAAGAACATTTATATTGTTAAAATAATTATCAATTACTATAAATCCGGATCTGAAGAAATCACAATCTGGATTAACATTTCGGATCTCTTCCCTGTATTACAACTTGAAAGATCCTGAGTAATCAGAATCCAGATTCCAAGATTTGGACAACCGTTGACTCCCAATCTTTTTGACCAATCCATCAACGTAATTACTCCCCCTCGTTTTGGGACTGTTACGCCTTTTCTGTCTCATTTGCCCAGTTCGTCTGAGGACAGACGCATGACATAATCAACTCATCGTAGCCTTCTGGATTAGATACCATAAGTACGTTCTTGACCTCAAATTTAATAAAAAAATATCTTCAAGTTATAAATATTTACGGGACAGTGTCTAATGAATAATGCATTAGAACTTAAAATTCATTTGTTTACCCAGACCATGTATTGGAGACATTAAAACACTTCAATAGGTATTTAATATAAATTAGGTTTTAGCCACGTAATTTTAAAATACGCAACCACCGTATCAAACCGTACATTATTTTGAGTTTCACTAAATAACAGATACAACCCTAATAACCCAATGTTTGTTTTAACAAGATGCAGCGATTGCAATTATTTAACACGACAACCATTGCAATTAGGTGTAATGAAGTTTCAATGGCCGTTCATTACGACTGAAAAGACCTTTTAATAATAATCATTTCACGATATAGAATGGATCATTTTCATCAATGTTCAGGACTGCATCGAAAAACTGGTCTTATCCGGGTTGGATCGAATGTCAAAAGTGGTCCGGAAAATGTTTGGCATCGTGTCCATTGCAACAGTGTGTCGTTCCAGCCGTGCAAGTTACAGTTTGTGATTAGATTCAATCGAGGCAGATGCATCCGCTTGGACACCGAGAGACTCCAGCGTGCGTCTTCTAATGCACACTTAGACGATGCAGCTTTTGCTAACCGTTGGCGTAGTGTGTTGTGTGGGAAATATAATCAAAATAATTGATTGCTGTTTGACGGAACTGATCGTGTATGTTTCGATGGTGCCCGTTTTTTTTTTTCGTTGATACGGAACGGGCACGCTCTAATGCGGTTGTCTTTTTCGCCCCGGCAGCGTAGTGGACGGTTGCTGATTAGCGATGCACCGCATCGGTGACGGTGCATTTAGATGTGATGCAGTGCGTTGTTGCGCTTAGAAGCCGTAGATCTGCCATCCGCAAAGGTATAGGGGAATGCAGAAATTATAGCGTTCCCTTGCGTGTAATCGACGAACGAAACGTCGGATAATCATAGGGTCAGGTGGAGACGATCCCTCGAGGAAGGAGACCGATCTAATGCTGGGAGAGATTTTGGAACGTTTTGGGCAGGTTTTAGGGTTTCTAATGTCGCTGCTGTGGTGAGTGAAAAATAATAACTAAAATTGAAGGTGGAATCACCTTCGAGAGTGGAACATAGGATGGAAGAGGTAGTGGTCAGAATTCAGACAGTTAAATAAAGAAGTCTTGGGATGAAGAGTACAGGGTGCATTTGTGTCTTGAATCAATTAGAACAAATCAACCGATGGGAAACGAGCGATCGTTCGGCTCGTTCCGATTAAGGTAAGCTTCGTTCCAGATACTGATGTCTCCTTGGACCAGTTCGAGATAGGGCAGGTTCCGTAGAATGGCGCGCCAGACGAATGATACCTCGCGCTTTAACGATCGTTGATGATTTCGGAACGTTTCAGCTTCTGAATTCTTCCACCGAAGGTCCGTTGATGTACAAACCGGGATGGCAGACATTGAGCGGCCCTTTTTGCATGGTGCCTGCGTATGCAGATCACCGCCACCAAACAGTTAGCATCCTTTAATGGGCCTCCCCTTGAATCGCCGTTTTTTAATTACTCCAACGCTCTGCTTCGCGATCGCAGTTGTGAGACTAATTAAACCGCTAAATTCCGCCAATTTGGCAATGGCTGGCAATGGGTTTCGGGGGGGAAATAAAACCCTCCCTTGTGGTTCCTTCGCGCACTGGCATAAAGTTGGACGCCCTTACGCAGACATTGTACAGGCGGTACAGCAAATTTTGCGAGCCTTCACAGTTAAAAGCCGCCGCCCCGAATTCAGCATCCAGCAGCCAATCAGAAACGGATCGAACCGAGGTCAGGCCGGGCAGTGGCTGGCTGCGGGTCCGTCGTAAAACTGGGTCTGCGGGTTCCCTCAGCGTTGGTGCGATTGAGATTTCGGACGTCCCGAGCCTCCGCGTATGTTGTGTTTGTTTTATTTAATTTCCCGTGCCCTTTTTTTCGCGGGCGTGCACACATCGCCACCGGACATAAATTTATAATGGCAAGCGTAAAAGTTGTCTTCGCCCCGGTGCAAAGTGGCCGGGCCGGCTGGCGGCTCGGAAAAATGACAAACGGCTCGGTTGCCGAACGCTCGGCAGCAACCGTATAAACACACGTTCCGAGGATCAGGTTTATGCTGTGCTCTGCCGTAGCCGTACGATGAACATGGCGACTTCTGGGTGAGTGTTGGGGCGCATGAAGAGTAGTGAGCGTTTTTTTTGTTTCCTTCTGTTTTATGTGTACCCTTTGCCGGCAATATCAGGGAACGGTAGTCCGGCCAGGGTAGATGGCGAACTGTCCGTGGCCTCAACCGGTCGTCACTCCGCAGCCTCGCAAGCTATAAACGGAGAGTTTTATATGAAATGAATGTTAATTTCTTGCCATTTTCAAACGAACTCACCTAGGCTAGCCACTGTTTTCACCCCGGCGCGCAGTGGCGCTTTTGACGAGAGTTTTGCGCTCATGTTTCGCGGCCACAACGCGGCCATTAGCATCGCGCCATCTGCAACGCCATCCACGCCTGCCGATAAGCACGGTACAAGGTACTCGAAGGCTCGGGCGGCACTTGCCGTTGACCATAATAATTAACCGGACCGATCGGATCGTGGTTGCGGCTCATCGCAGCGGCAGCCCGCCGTTACGATGGTTGACGACCCAAAATGGTAGCTCAAGTGGTGCTCTGGTACATTTGCGTAACGCATCAAGCGCGTTTGATGTTCGGGATCGGTATTTCGATTGCATGTCGTTGAAATCGATCGCAGCGTTAATCGTACGGCAAGGGATGATACTAATTAGCATGGTTTTATCAAATGAAGCATGCACTTGGTGCGGGGTGGCGTGTGTGTGGATTATTCTCGCAGCAGAAATCGTTGTTGAAAGGGGCAAGATATTGCACAATTAAAGCAAGATATCGGAAGCAAGGCAAACAAATCTCCAATAATACAATAAATTTACGATTATGATCTTGCTAGTTTTTAGTATTATTAAAATGTTTTGATGCATAAAATGGGTGTTGAGTTGTTTGTTGAAAAAAAAAAAACTATAAAAAAATGGAAACATTCTATTCAAGATAACCGCTGATTCCGCTTAGACCTACCCTATTTCTGACTTTATGAATTTAATTTCAATTCAAACCACTTTAAAAATAAAATATCACTTTTACTGGAATATAAGAAGAATTAAAAACACGCATGTCTCTTCTAGTTATTGATATTGCCATGTAACGTTTAATAGTTAGTTAGTTATGGATATGCCTGAGATTCGTGCCCAATTTTGTCTCATATGACAGAATAAGTAATAAAACAGTTTATAACAATTGAATACTTGATGTCACATTTGGCATAACTTGTCTAACAGCAAACGACCTACTTTGTCTCGTAAAAGTGCATACTTCGCATAGTTCTGCACCCAATACCCCGACTTACTCTGCAATCCCTCTGCGTACGGGCAGTTGCAACTCATTCAGTTGCGGTATGCAGGCGCTTGGAAATGGGCAATCATTTGGCGTTTTGGAATTGGCACCAAATAGAGCAAAATAATAAAATTTGGAGAAAAAAAGTACACCACAACACAGAGGTAAAAACAATCAGTTCCATCTTTCGGAACGCTTCCAGCCAACTGCCGCGACAGATCGACGATTCCGGTTTCCGTTCCACACACCGTTCGCATACCATTCATTCATACGCTTGGTGCCACCGTTTGAGGCGTTGGGGCTTGTTGCGTGTGTGTGTGTGAGTTTTTTTGGGTACTTTAAATTATTTCCTAAATGAGCATAGCGTTCATCTCCCGATGCTGCCCGATGCTCCACTGTTCCGGTGCAAGTGTCCCGGTGACAAGACCTACCGGCACCTGCACATGGCACCGTGCATTCCTTTTGCAGGATCCGATCGAAAAACGGGCCCCGGTCCGGTAATGAAGCCATATCAGGCGGTACGGTCGGTATGTTCGCTTGCCGTACACACCGGTTCCAGGCACACGTACAAACACACACACACACTTGCACAGCGAGAACAGACGGGTGGACAGAGTCGTGTCGTCGATATTAAAAAGCATAAACATATTTCCCGGTTTCCGTTCCGTTTCGGTTTGTGTACGGGACCAAGTGAACGGGGGAATTGCGAGGGATCCATTCCAACTAGGGAACTGACGGGTATGGCGGCGTAAGCAAGACATCATAATTATATCCCATCAATCAATTCGCACACCACATATTTCACCATGTGACGGTATTTTGTTGCGCCTCGTAACGGCATCGCTCGTTATGATTGGGAGTTTTTGAGACCGGTCGCTGAAAATGTGTCATTACACTGATTTCCACGCAATCACCGATACGCGTTTCGGTGTTTAATGTTCTACAGGGGGAGTGCAGGAAAAAAAACTCTCCAAAAAGCGTCTTTTTTTATCCACTAGCAATTGATTAGGATGCATCGAACGGTTGGTTCATGGTTGATCTTTAAAATCTTGATGCTGCAGTTCAGAATTCTACATCGTACATCTGGTGATCGTAAAACACTCAGCATGGGATTCGATTCGAGCGAGATTCGAATTGCTACATTTCGCATGTTTCTTTGCCGTTTTTATATGTACCAATGCAACTTCTTTTTTTTGTCTCCGCCTTGCAACAAAACTGCACCAGAAACGCATCGATGGCGATCACGGTCGATCTTGCTCATTATCGATGCTGTCGCATCGGGTTTGTGGTGCGTATGGGAGCAGCATTGTGGAGCAATGGTTAAATTTTTATCACGCTTCACGATCACCGCGCATCATGATACGTGGTCTCCGGTACGATTTGATGGACAGACTCAGGAGCAGCAGACTGGTATTGGATGATGGAAAGAAGGTTTTGATTTTTTTATTGCAACGTTGCTCCTCTTCAAGAGGATAGGATTGTTCGCCCGCTTCCCGCACGTATCGATATGATTTTATGCTTCCAGTAGGTTTTGCGTTTTGCGACGGTTATGGTTTATATCATGTTTAATTCATATCCTCGACGACACTCAGCCCTCTGAGACAACTCGGTCGGTGGAAGGATTTAAAGCAAAGGAATTTCAGAGCAGCAAAAACCCCAAATGCAAGTACGAAGATGTGTGTTTGCATGAATGAAGGGTTTTTTTGTGAATTAAAATACGTTTTTAACTCCCAAAGATGCCTTGCCAGATCCAGCCGAAAAGAAGTGAAAATCTTTTGGCACAAAGTCTCCGAAAGAGTTGTTTGTTTTACATCGTATAAGTGCACACAAATCAGTTCTGTGAACAGAGGTTTTAGTGTGCCGGAAAAAAAATCGTTTGTTTAAAATAAGGTAGACCAAATGATCATTAGAAAAGAGACGTTATAGCTTGAATACACGACATGCATCATTTGCATGCTAATGCAACGCATTGCACCATTTAACTCTTCCAAACAGCTGAAACATTCCAGTGCCTCGATTCTAAACATCTAAATCAACTAGCACAACCTGAGAGATGAGGGTTCAATTTGAATGTCGGGAGTTGTTTCTTACTTTGCATAAACATATCCGACGGGCACTTCCGTGGGCCCGAATTTGTCGTATCAATATTTGATTTATGCTGGTGGCGACCACACTGACCCATACATTTGCAGCACATCTTCACATTGCTCGGGATAGTGTTATTAACCAGTAGCCTTTAGGGATATTCCCCTCTCGGAATGGAATCTAACGCAGGCGCGATCGGTAATTTTGTGGTGCGATCGGCAAGGTATGCAATTGCGATGCCTCTGTGGGCCATCCTCAAATTATGCGTCTGTCGCAGGTGTAAGCGCAAATTGGTATGTGTTTAAGCGAACGAAACCGGCAGACACAGACAGTACGAGACACTTTGGCACAGAAACCTACATCCTGCGAGTACTTCCAGTCTGCAACTGCAACGCCTCTCAATCTGAAGGTCGAAATTGGGAACTCTGGTCTTCCAGCAGTGTTGCTGATGAGGATTTGTTGTCACTGTGGAATCCTTCTCCGCAAGAATGGCGTTTGCCAACCAAGACCAATTGTATTGGTGCGTATGTGAGCCTGAACATGTAATTACAATGCATTACGAAGTCGCGTGCCTCTCATTTGTTCGGTTCTGAAGCGGATGAGGCGTACATGAGGCGTGGTAGTTGCAAAAAAAAAAGGAAAGGTAAACACAGACATTTGAAGCCGGGTTTTGCGCGATGATAAATTGTTTTGCACACTCGATAAGCACCGACGGTAAAATTATGGTACATGATCAGAGCGAAAACCGATAGGGAGGGAAATAAAATATGTTAGTACTTTAATTTGTAATCACACATTAAGCTAGGGCTACTACTTAGATGTACCTAAACTTATAACCAGGTGCGTGCTGGGCATTTTCTTCGCTGTTACAGGGTGTGAAAACGACAACTCGAGCCAGCCAGGATCCACCTGGCTATATCCTGGCTAGCAGTTGGTCACATTCGTTTAATGTGTCAGTGCGCCAGTCCCAACAGCTCAACCACTGATGATCCACTGCCCATCCTTACCTTCAGTGCCTCATTTCTAACCCAATTTCGGTTTGATTGAAGTAAATGCATTTTGATGGGAGGTTAGCAATTTTGTCATTAGCTTTCGTGCAGGTGTATAGGTCTGTTGCGCTTTGGGGTGTGTTTTGTTTTTTGTGCTGTGCTGTGCATCCTTCTGATGAATGGTGTTGTACGCTGTATTGCGACTGGAAGTGACGGAGAGCGATCAGAGTGAGGCACGTGGCCGAAGGATGACTTTAATTATTGCACAGCCTATAATTAGGTTGATGGGAGCTGATGGGTTTAAGGTACGGAGATCGGTCGCAATGTTTGTAGCAATGCATTATGACATGTACCGTATCAGGTTGAACATACGCAGGAAGGTATGTAATGTAAATAGTAAAGAGATTTTACACGATACCCAAATTGTATCATTCTACCGAGGATTATTCCCTATTTTAAAATTAAATTATTGAAATATGTATCCGTTGATTCCACCACAGTTTGACGAATAGCATAGCAGCCTTTAAGCAACGTAGCCTATAGACCTTCATTTCTTATCCACAACAATGTTGGGGAGAATCCTTTTGAGATTTGTGTAAGTTGTTTCATTTTAGTCTCATTTGAAGTAAATAGAGCTAGATGGCGAATTGGAATACAACATTTGTAAGTTTTCACATTAATGTTCTCTGGGAATAATGGACCATATTTAGGTTCTTAGTAACAGATAGCTATTTATATCTCAGGATATTTCTTGAAGGTGATCATCTATCGTAGGAAAGATATTTTTCTTAACGCTATCGGCTAATTTTAAGTTTTTTTTCTACACAGTTTTGGATAACATTATAGCAGGAAGAATCCTATCTTAACTTTTTAAGATTTGTGCCAGTTGTTCCAGTTTTTCTGCCGTCAGCGTTTTAACGACAAATTGACATTACGACGTCAGAAAAAGATGAATTTTGTATATATGTCCTATCTGTTAAATATTTAAGAATTTTGAAGCCATTAGAAGAAATATTACAAAATTATTTTACAAACAATATTACAAACTTTGTTTAATGTCTGAATACTAAAATTATACAAGCCCTTCTTTATAAAAAAAAGAATCACTTTGTATATATTTCAGCTCCTTTAAGTTGATTATTGTGAAATCTGGATATGAGTATATGAGTATCAGCATATGAGTAAAATCAGTAAATAGAGGTAATCATATTTAACGATAAGCTTTTTATTAAAGTACTTTAGTGTGTTTCATCCAAGACACTTTATATTCAAGTGTAGTCGTCACAATTGACTTTAATTTTGTTGTTATGATTCTTTTGATTAAAATATGTCCCGTTTTGAAGTCATTCACCACGTTTGAAGCATTTAACAGCGAACCAACCATCAAAAACTTGCCCGATGACATTCCGCTCCCGATAGCTCGTCACAGTGGATCATTCCGTGGAGAGAAGCGGAAAAAACGCATCGCCAAAAATTCCATCCGTCGGAGCATTTCATAACGCAATTATATTTATGACAAAGCACCGATGAGACGAACGCACGTGAAAATTGCCATTCCAAGAATTGCCTTTTGCGGTGCAAATTTGATCCTCATTACCGGTGCTTGGTTTGCGTGAAATTTTGTGGTGTGAAACTTTCGAGCCCGTAGAAACGCGCCCGAACGCTCCGGATTGCATAGCGGTTTAATTGGCCACGGACGAGTTCAATTTTCCTCTCCGAGGGGAATGGATCATGCCGAACCGAAACCGAATTCCTCGCTGGCACATTCATTTTATTTCTTTTTCCCCGTATATAGCTATTTTTGTAGCCTGGCGTTTGTGGTGTAGCGCTAAGCTCACTTGGAATTGTTTTTAAGAGTGAGAAATCGATCGATTGATATCGGCCGCATTTAAGGCTTCCGCTTTTCCATAGTCCGTATCTTGAGTTATTTGCTTCTGGAGGTGATTTCCTACCTGTTCATTGCATTTACTTTATCTATCGCTCTTTTTTATGTTGCAGGCCAAGCGGGAGTCAACCAGTTGGGAGGAGTCTTCGTCAATGGTCGACCCCTGCCGGACATTGTCCGACGGCGAATCGTCGAGCTGGCGTTAATGGGCGTCCGACCGTGTGACATTTCTCGGCAACTTCTTGTGTCCCATGGTAAGTACACCGGTACCGGTTCCAACCTCCTGCGTGGGGACCATTTATCGAGGCCACTTGCCCATCACCAACGAAAGCTAATTAAATCGATAGATTAACCATTTGGTCGTTTGGTGTATCCGCAGGATGTGTATCGAAAATTTTGACCCGCTTCTACGAAACAGGATCGATACGGCCCGGTTCCATCGGTGGCAGTAAAACTAAGGTAAGAACCACTAGCACTAGTGTGAAGCGAACCGTACGAGGGTGAGCTATCGGAAATGCGCCATCTTAATTATTCCTGCAACGCAAACGAACAAGGATCGATTCGTGTTCGGTCAATCGGGTGTCCCGCTCGGCAAAACGCGGAACTCCATTAATGAACTGTGAAAGGAAAATTCTCTCTGGTTGGTATCGGCCAGTAAAATGGACACACGTACACTTCCGCCTGCTCTACGTAGCACATCCTTCGCTCGGTAAGGAGGGTATAAAACTCACCCACTAGCATCGTCATGCACAGAACAGTAAGGGGGAACCGAACAAAATGGATTCCTTTCCAGCCATCCTTCCGGCCTGGGAAGAACGCTTATCCGACGGGTCCGTCCGGAAGGATCGGAAAAAGGACTAATTGCGTGTCGTAAACAACTTGGTGTTTCTGGTCACCCTCGTTTGCCTCCTCCAGCTACTCAACAACCCTTCAACGTATGTTTTAAGCGCGGGTTGTGTTTTTTTTTTGCGTGATCCGTGTAGAGAACAACATGGTGGGTTTTTTTTATTGAAATGAGAGTTGTACAAAATACAGCACCGGGAAAGTTATGGACACAAATTGAAAGGAGCCCGATCGGAAAGAAGAGATAGAAGGCACACGGTTCAACGGGGTTGGTCGAATCGCATAAAGGATAATTATTTATAATGTGAACCAATGTGTCACTGTCATGTTGCGTTCCGTTTTGGGTGGTGTGAACGGTGCACCGGTCCCCAAAAGCGTCCATTTTTTAAACCAGGGTTAAAGTGCACCGATGGCATGACCGTTGGAAAGGATCGCCATTAAAGTAGCACGCTTAGATCATCTAGATCGGCTCTGATGTTCACATACACATGGGATGTAGTGTGGTGAAATATGTAATAGAGCGTTTGAAACGAAGTTTATGACATCTTGATGAACGTTAGGTTTATTTTATTTATTGTCTATTTAGGTGCAATAACGTGCTCGTGTTGTGCATCTTTTAATGGATACTAATTATTCTTTATGGTGTAATATTTTGAGGTTATGTTTTAAAGCATTTATTTTACATTTAATGTAACTATGGTTTATGATTCGACGAGAGCTTTTTTAATGTCGTCTTTATTTATGTCGCTTCTTTTAGTACGCGTTCCTAAGCGTCCTAGTGCAAATGTCTGCCATTATTATGAGTTAATTTTATGTTCGTGGAACTGGATACTTAAACAAAACTAACTATTTCAATATGTTGTCTTACAATCACACATGCTTTGGGAAATATACGTTTAGGGTATAAAATTGTATTTTTGTGTACTCAAATAAGAAATAATTTTGATAAAATTAAAATCGTTTTATATAGCTAACTAATGATCCCTTATGACCCTAATAACCTTAACTGATTAAAGCATCCCTACCTATGCATCATCAATATCATGATTTATTTTATTTTTTGCACACGTCAGGCATCCAGAACCGTTCGCCTGCAGTGTGGGTTGAATATCCATCTACGTGATATCACAAATAAGTCTTGAACAGCGAATATATGGCCAATAGGACCAAACAGTCATCTTTTTTTTTTTTTTTATTCATTAAGAACGGCCAGGCCGTATTGCTTATCTCACAGTCATCTTAATATAGTTTAATCATAAAAACCATAGTGGTAAAGATATATAGATTACAGTAGTATATTTACACTTTTATAGATTTTTATTCCAACAGTTGTATGCCCGTTGCACAGTGGCGGACTAAAAGAACTTCCTGAGCTTGTTAGTTCCAAGCAAATGTACATGGAGCACAGATAACAAAATTTAACCAAACAATAACTCTCGATTGCCGAAAGGATTTGTTTGCATTGCTACGATTCTTGGACCAACAAACCAAGTTCGACAAATCAAGTGTCCTGTTTGTGGATCCATCACCTTTAACGAGATGTTTTCAGTCTGTCGACGAGCTACCGGAAATATTGTCTCACTTATCGTCCAACTATCAGCGGTTTGGTTCCATGTTTGCTTGGCACATCATGATACGATTTGGTGCACACCCCACCTGAACGGACGAATTGACATCATTTACACCCCCATGGTTGGGAAATTAGTTGTCGTGCGCCACCGGTGGATTGGGTTTGATTGATGATTAGTGTAATAATGTTGACATGAATCTAAATATCCCGAAATTATTCACTTTATTATTGGAAGAGCAAAACGCTTATAGTAATTCTTTTAATTTGGTTTAAGTTAAATTAAAGCAAATTCGTATAAGAGTGATAATCAATATATCAATACAAGAAATTGGGTTGGATCGATGATTTTTCTGTCTAGACTATTACGCATTCCAGCTAAGCGATGTGGTTTGTTTGGCCTCCGGTAGGCTGATAATGCAGTTTGCTTATCACATTCGACCTCCCCCGGTAGCCGCGAGATGATCACCTATCGACGTGGGAAAATTGTCACATTTTCCCCGGCAAGCAAACCCCCTTAATGAACTGCGTTTCGGGTCGGTACCCTGCCATGGACAGTAATTATAAATCACCGGAAAAGTAATCATTCATTTTTTCGGGCATTTACCGAGCACTTTTCCAGCGAAACGCTGGTTTGGTTATCACACCACGCATTCGCATCGGAAGCGGGAAATAATTAAACGGTAATGATAATTGGATGTGCTTTTGGGGATGTGCTTTCTGCTTCTTTTTTTGTTGTTGTGTCCGTTGCGTAATGCAACCGAATCAAAGTGTTGATGTTTGTGTACCACCTCCGGTGCTGTCCTCACCTTGTACGAAACAGCTGCATTTTGGGGCGGTTTAATTTATGCTAATGCCATGGTGTTTTTATTCTTTTCCCGCTGGCTGGTGTCTGGAGCAGCATCGTCCGGTTGTGTCATCCTCGGGGCGATGCTGTTACCACGCCGGTGGTCGTACGATGTCATGTTCACACCATCGTACTTTGAAAGTCGAAACAACTCCAACAAAAAAGAGGAACCAAAACGAAACACACTACCATCGATCGCGCTCGAGTCGACGACAGCCGGGCTCCGGGCGGTCGATTTTCTCTCTTGCATCTTTTCCGTTTTCGGGCGATGGTTTCGGACCGATAAGCGTCACTCATAAAATTCAATTTAAATTTACTAAATCGCACTCCAGCAGCATCCACAGGACCACACGGTAGCACTAGCCGGTGTGGCACAGACAAATCCCTTACAGGGACAATCCCGATTCGACCCGATGGTATCATCGATCCAGCATGTTGTATGATTTATGGAGGCATGCCAGTGTAGTAGTAGCCGTACCGTTTACATGTACCATTTCTGGTTTTGCTGGGGATGCATGGGGTGGAAGATTTTCCCATCGGATACGGTCGCAGCTTTAGAAAGGGACAGGCGCAGTGACATCGCGCCAGCATCCACCGGTGCGCGGTGGGTTGTGCTCGCGGTTCTTCTTGGGAAGTTGTTGCGGTGTTGTTTTCTGTCTTTCCGTTATCTTGCACGAAAGCATAACTCCTCCTTTTTTTCTCAAGAAGTTTAAGCTGAAGTTTTGAACTCGTTACAGATGGAATGAAGTCATTGAAGTTAATGTTTGGAATTGGAACAAGTGTGATAGGTTAACATTTTAATTAATTAGACATTGTTACGGAAACAAACTTGAGGACTTCCAAATTCTTGTTAGTTTTTGAAATTCGTTAAATAAACTATGTTGTCTCTGTTCATCGCAAATAATGGCTACGAAAATGTACTTAAAAATCAAACATCATCTTGTTTATCAAGTTTAATCAAACAGTAATAAATTCAATCAGTTTCTATTCGAATGAACATTAACAAGCACAATTCTCTTTGGCAGTATTTGTCTTTTTGTCTGTGTAGTCAGAACAAAAAAATATGTTTAATACGACACTCGAACACCTTGTAAACTCTCCTTGAAATCTAAAATACAGACTTAGACAACTTTAAGCTAAGAGGTTAGGAGACATTTCCTTCTCCTAATGATTTGTTACTCTTAGGGGATTATTACATTCATTGGGAAAGATCCAAATGATCTCCAGGGCGGAGTATCGCAGCTAGACCAGAGTGTACAGGGTGGTCGACTGTAGCGTGCTTTCCTGACGTCTAAGAGGAGTTGAATCGTGTTCTCTATAAGCCTCAGTTTGTATAGAGCCGTCTTTATTATTAGCTGCAAAGAAAGCTGTGAAAGAAGTGAGCCTATGACTCACGGATCTTACTTAGCCGTCCTCCATCCAATTTTATCATCACATTACATGTCTGGGGATTATATTAATTTCAATCGCCAGGATAAGGATAGTTTCATGAATTGCAGTAAGCGTCTCCAACCTCAATATGATATTAAAATTTGGTGCTTTCGCTATAACCGTTTTGCTTAAACCCATAGTCTTCTGATTGGAAATGTGGATCATCTAAATAAAAATGCATACAAGCAATATCCATAATTTATGCAATTTTTCGTGCTATCTAAATGTACGATTTCATAGAAGAAAAGGTTATTTTTTACACAAACAATTGCACAATACGACTATGAGCTCATTCAGTCTAATGAATTCATTGTAATTCTGTCTGACGGTCTCGTGTCGCGATGCTGCTTGAACGACAAAAAAAATCATAGCTTACATTGATGTTGATCGCTATTGATAACATCGTAACTGGCGGTTTGCCGATTATGGTTGGGCCATAACAAACGATATACTATCATCGCCGCACCACGCCAGACCATTGCCGTGCAATATAATGATGCACGGCGCGGCCGCTGGCCATAAACGGTCAACGGGACTCGATCAGCTGCACGGGTCTCACACGCCAAAAAACCCTCGCACCGAAGGTGTTAATAATCTTGTAAAATATTCATAGACGCGAACCATCCCCAGAACGTCGAACGATGGTGGGGGCGTTCCGATCCGACCCAGCACTCGTAATGGTAATCATAAAATAATTTTCACTGTTTTCCGACAAATCTTGGGCGCTCCACGTAGCAGTTTGGCGACTGTCGGGTATCGCATGTGATGGTAGAACGTTACAAAATATGGATGTAAACACACCCGTGCCACAACGAACGGACGTGTCGATTATTTCATTTTACGACACCAAATCGCGTCAAGGTGAACCAACGCCAAGATAGGGGAATAGGTTGGCCAGGAACGGCCCTGATCGAATCGGTAGATCGATTGCAATCGACTAGAACGGCAACATTCTGCATTCCCAGACACTGTCGTACCGTATTGGCAAGCTGTGTACAAGGGTGTGTGCAATAAAACACCGGGACGAAGGAAACAAACTCCGAATGGACTCGATCGGTGACGAAAAACAATAAGATTGCAATTAAAATTATGACCACTCTACATTTGCATACAGTGGTATGTTGCAATACGTTACAATTAATTGTTTACTTGAAGTGGAGTTGTAGCTGAGCGTCCTATTAAAGATTTGTTTGCAAGTAGTTGACCTTATGCAATCGAAATTTAATATTAAGCTGTGTGTTTACTAATTTTAATGGGACTGCTATTTTAATACTCGATGGTATAGTGTGTTTTGTATCGAAAACAATAAACCATTCGAAAGGGAGTAGTAAAGAAGAATCAAGTTTTATTTTTAACGATTCCTTCCCGGATACATGGAAAGGGATTGTTCTATTCTGCTGGATAAGACCTTGAGCAGATATCGGCATTGCTTACTTAACTCCAGAATTATAAACACCTTCGGAAAATACCGCTTAAAGAGGTCTTTGTCCAGCCCTATCATCACCCTGCTCTATTTTGGGAAACATTGATTTCCCTACCTTCTCGGGTAAACGTTTCCTTATAAACCCTTAATAGAAGTTATTTTCGATTGCATTTCACGAGCTATTTAGAAGGCACTTGATAACGATTAAAAGCCCTGTTCCGGTATTGAAAGCCGTTTCGTTCCTGAAAGTTGGAAGCGATTGGCGTAAATTACAGTTCATCCATGAAATTTTCCTTACCATCTCTCAACGCTCAACCGGGGGGGTCGATGCTCTAGATCACGATCGCTTTCGACGGTTTTTTTTAAAGCAGGGGTTTTGAGGTTACTAATTTTTTCCCGTGCGTGCAACTGCTGGCCTTCTAATCAACTCCATCAAAGAGTAAAGAGTTTTTGGGTTTTACTGTGCTTATTGTTTCGGCTTGTTTCAATTTTCCCGACCATAAAGTTCGCTTCGCCCTTTTGCCAATCTCGTAAAACGGAGCGATTTATAACGTCCGGTCCTCGTGGGCGATTCGGTTCGGTCCGATGATGCATGGCGTTGTTTATCCATCGTTGGTTTTTTTTTTTTGTTCCTTTGGACTATAAATTCTTGCCAGGTGGAACCTCCGTCCGTAAAACTACTTCTGGAAAATACGAGATTGATGGTGGTATTTTTATTTTCTGTTTTTTGAGGTTTTCGTCACGTAATACCATTACAGGCGTAGATTTATAATTGAAGCACATGATTGATGCTTCCAGAGCAAAAGAACTGCCCTACAGCACC
>KI422934.1:0-18606 GCA_000473375.1 Anopheles culicifacies | reverse complement strand
GTGTGTGTGTGTGTGTGTGGAGTTGCATGTGTTTGCAGGCATGCAGGCACATGTTTTGTTGCACCCGGAAGGTGTGAAGTGGCCAATTTGTCGAGGGTGATTAGGAGGCATGCAATGGTTACAGTGTAAGTGCAAAGAATGTTGGAACTGAATTCAATTATGATGCAAGGGAAACAAAGAAACAAATTTTTATAGTGAAGGGGTGAATAAAAATCATTGAATTCCGAAAAAAATCCTGATAAAATTGGAAATCGAGTCGCAATATAAAGAAAAAGATTATAAAAAAAAGAAACAAAACAGAAATCAATATACACATTAAGTAATGTTTCTATCAACGGTAGATAGTTTCACACGATTCTCACGCTCCAAGGCAAACAGGAAAAGGATTTTTTTAGATCATCGATATCGATTGAATGATAACCTTAAACATATTTAAAAGATCATAATTTAAACCTACTTCAAATGGTGTGCTGGTGCCATACGATCTCATTACAAATTTGTTCACTCTTAATTTGTGCTTCTGCTGTCACCGGTAGTTAGTGAAAGCAATGCTCTGATTGACCGTTGACAAGCTGTTGAAAGTCCGCCCAAGCTTCGAACATACACCCTTTGACAGCTTTAGTAATTTGTGGTGCGAAAACCCATCACTTAATTTTCTCATTACGCTCTTATCAGTTGCATCGCGGGAGCAACAACTTTTAAACAACATTATCACACGACACAGACCACCAGCCGTTGCCTTCATATTTGACCGTGCTGGTGGATGGCGTGTGAGCATGAGCTGTGTGTGGTACATCGAGATGACAAATTTGTTGACATTAAGCGGCCTATTAGCTTGGGTATATGTTTGCAAGCGCACTCTTTTTGTGGTTAATTAAATTTGCATAATTTAACCTGTGCACTCTTGTGTGTATGTTTTTTTTCGTAAAAAGAAGGGGTTCTTAAGGTTTGCTGTTTGTAATTTTTCAAAACAGTCCATTAACGCAGACATCATCATCATCGCCGACATGATCATGATGATCATGCGCTTATTTCACTTAAGAAACGTTACTTACGGCACCCGAAAGGTGTCCTTACGCAGCACACGCCATCCCGATGAAGGGAGAGAGAGGGAAAATGTGTGTGAGTAATGAGCGCAAGGGCCGCAATTGATGTGTACTGTTGCGTACACTTACGCCCGAAGGGAAAGCGTGCGCCCTTTCGCACGAGTCCTGTACGCGCGTGGATGTGTCGTGCCTTCGGAAACGATAATGAGTACGTACGTAAGTGCGGAGAATGTAATCATTCAATGAGCACACTTTTACCACATTTCCTCCTTATTGCACCAGATGCACTTTCAGCTGAGCGAGAGGGAGTTTCGCGCGAGTCTCATTCGTCCTCGAGGGTTATTTCATCCTTTTGCTTTCAAATTGGCCACATCGGGTCGTTGAGGATATTGTTGTAGGTTGGGAGCGTCTTCAGCTGTGCAGAACGGAGCAGTAGAGTGCGCGATCACTGCACGGATGCAATTTGATAATTGCACTGCGATATGAGCCGGTAATGAGAGACCTCTTGACAGACAATCAGTCAGTCGGTCAGTCTGATCACGGAGCAGGGCAGTCAATACATCATGTTCCGTCCGGGTCCGTGTTTCGATTGTAGATTGCGCACTTTATTAGGTCACTTAATCACTACTCGGAAGAAATGCATGCTCCTGCTTGCTCGGAGGGCAAACGAAACGAAAACACAGAAAGGATGAATTGTTCGGAAGTAAGCTTCCTTAATTGAGCCCTACCGACTGCACCGTTTGGCCGTTGTTTGGTTTATGAACGGGTCGTTTTAGGCGTGTTTCTTCACTGTTCTCCTTTTTGTCTTGGTTTGGTTTGGTACTTTTGGCATCTGAAAAGGGCGCTGTAAGGATGCCAGCTGTGGATGCATTCGGGCGCAACTCTGCCTTGATAGTGCGATAGTGCGAAAAGAAGGCGCGGAATTGGACATCCTTTCATCATGATTTTTTATGCAAATTCCATGCTCATCATGCATCTCAAGGTGCCAGACGGAATGAATGGGCGGCTGGACGGTAACCTATCGTTAGGCAAGGTGTGGAAATGGTGTGCTTTTGAGGTGTTGCTTCCGAGACACTTTTCGCTGTTCGGGAAGGATTTTAAGCATCATTTTTCTCCCATGCCGAGCCGAGTTTAGGCTTTTGAGAAAATCCAAATTATATACCATGGCAGATCAAACGCCAGTGGGTTGAAAGGTGTTTAGGAATGAGATGCATAACATACTTCAAGGACGAGCTGGGATTAGTTTCTTTAGTTTTCCAGTCATCTTGTGATCATTTTACAATAACATTTACAAATGTTTTTGATTTTTGCGCATCATACAAGTAATGAAAATTTTTTTTTTTTCATAGAAATAGCATTGAATTTAGATAGTGAAATAATATTATTCAAGTATGTTCCACATGAAAAAAATGTTCAGTGCTTGAACAATTTAAGAAACAAATCCTTTATTAAATGAACTCATAATACTGATGATAAGACTGACTGAGAGAATGATGATAAAATTAACAACAAGTGTGAGAGTCAAAGTTTTGGGAGCTTTAGTCGAAGAATGAGAAATAACACAGGATTTAATAATAGTTTGGAAAGAGACATATTAATGAATTGAATAAGATCATTTTGCAATATTGTTATTTAGTCATTAATTGATAAATAATAATTTTTTGTTATCTTCTTTTATTTTAGAACAAATGCTCCGTGAGTCATCCCACTCGTCCGCTGCGTACATGCAGTCCAAAGCGATGTCATCTCACCCTCTGTACAGTCAAACGCTTGAACAACATCAAGCCCTGCTCAACCAGTACCGCTACAGCATGGCCGGTGTTTCTCCGGATCACACTCCAAAACACCCCAACATGCCCCACCATCACGCACCGTACGGTTCACCGCCGGGTGCACCGGCTCCAATGGTACAAAGGACAGCGGCTGTCAACATAATCCAGCACGAAAGTCTCCCACCGACCGGAAATACCAAATCGACCGAACACCATCACCAGCAATCGTCACCGCATCAAGCACAACCCCTAGCAGCGGGACATCCCCATCATCATCACCATCTCGGTAAACCATCGCCCTCCGTCAGCATGCCCGACCTTAGCTCCCCGAAAGGGGTCGACTCGAAGAGTGAACCATCGTCATCTACCCGGTCCACACCGACCAGTGGTACACCGGTATCGTCGATTGCACCCGCCACCGCTCAGATGCCATATCTTCCGAAGCACTGGATCTGGAATACGAGTTTGTTCTACGCAGCAAACCGTGGAGTGGGACAGCACGCGTCGTCGGGAGTAGATCCTTCCAGCGCTACATCAGCAGCGGCGGCGGCGGCTGCAGCAGCGGCAGCAGCAGCCGCAGCTGCCTTCCCTCATGGATACTTCACGTACGGCAATCCTTTCGGCGGTGGTGCCGCATTCCAGGGACAAATTGATCCGAGCTTGCGTAGTGACACGACTGCTTCGAATGCTTCGTCCTCGCCGGTACAAATCACGGACGTTAACAGTGACGACTCGTCGGATAACCACGATGATCTGAGGGTGAGTTACTTTTCCTTGCACATATGTTCCACAGTTCAGTAACAGTATTGTAAACATGTTTTTGCTTATTTTGCAGACGTCCATATCGAAGAAACGCAATCCGTACTCAATCGAGGAGTTGTTGAAGAAGCCCGAAAGCAAAAAACAGAAGATTGATGATCGTGTTACCATCACCTGCGTTTCGGATCCTTCTGGCAAGACTCAGACGGATACGTTGCTCGATGACAAGTACCACTACCAGTGCTCTCCACCGGTGTCACCGTCCAAGTCGTGTCCATCACCTTCGGCCACGCCGGTCACTGCGGTACGCTGTAAATCATCGTCCGATTACCGTTCGTCCACATCACCACAGTCGGCCGGCGAAGACTCGGAAGGCTGCAGTATCGTTTCGGCAGTCGTACGCTCCAAGTTGACCGATAACAATAGTGAAAATAGCATCAACATTGAGATTTGTGATTAACTTCTGCTCGTCGATAGGATTAGAAGCTCTCTTTATAAGATGTGGAGAACAGGTGGCAGAAAATGCTACGCGTTGTAAATACTACGATAGGATATCAGAACGAAACCAGTGAAATTTGCACACTAGCAACGGAACAGTAGTTTACAGTATTTCTTTATCAGAAAAGGTACTTGAGAGAGTGCGGAAGTAACAATCCGTTGCTTGGTAGAGCAATGTCCCACATCCCATTGTTAGAACGAAGGTAAACGATAAAGTATATGCAATTGTTTGTAGTATAAGTTAATTTATTACCCCAACGTTTAGGTATGCATTGTTTTTTAGGGTTCAGTTATCTGTAAGATATCAAACACACATACAAATTCATTCCAATCACACAACCACAACCGTCGAAAGCTGTATTATTATTGTAATGTTTAGCAAAGCAATAAACTGATTGTGAATCTAAGTGAAAATACATGTTATTTGGTATATTCATTTGTGTAATAATAGCACTTCTTTCGTTTCGTTTTGTTAAGGGAAAGATTTGAGGTAAGATGGCGTACCAGCAACCTTCCAAAACTTTCATAAATTAAGAAACATATTGCCAAGAAATATTTTGGAATGTAAAACTGTGTTTTTTTTAAGTTGTTGTATGTTTTCTCCACCATGAGTGGGTATCGGCACACTCTTCTGAATTCTCCTAGATTTTTCAATGCCAAGATGTACAAACTAAACTTTTCAGAGGTTGATAATGGATTTTTTCATGTTTTAGTTTGCTCTGCCAAGGGAAGATCCCGGCACACCCTCATAAATTTTCCGAGACATGTAGTCTTCAAACATGCAGGGCACACTTTTCATCACTTTGAAAATTGGTAATTTGTTCCCAGCTAGGGACGATCATGGTACACCTTCCTAAATTTTCCCTTAGCAAAGCGAGAGCATAGCCTAGCACGTTTTCCATAATTTTCCCTGATATTCAACTATTAACTTTCGGTCTCCCTGCATAAAACGTATTTTTACCGACGTTGTTGGACGCGAGAAATTTTCCTTTTAGAAAAGAAATTCCTAGTAAAAACATTTTTTTATGGTTTTTTCATTGAGATGAAAATTTTCAATGACGATGTTACGTAACGTATGGATGATCTCCTAACGCATTCTTCATAATAGGCTGCGTACTGTTCATGCATTCACTGTACGCAGCTACCAAAGTTTGTACGCAGCCAACGCAACCGTTTGATTTCCGACAAACACAATGGAATTTAAAAATCTCTCTAAGTTTTGAATTTCTCACTCCGAATCCGTGAGAAAATGTGTATGTGAATCTTTTCAGATAAATTTAAATAGATTAAACTATCAACGAAACTCAACATTAAGTAACATCTATGTATAGAAATAAATTGAGAGCTTTTTCTGTGCAGAGGTGGTTACGCGTGTCGGAAAGCTTTTAATTGATTCGACACTTGGAGCGTTCTCAGTCTCTAACGTTCTAATGTGAAATAATTTAAATGTGGCATAAAATGAACGAATTGTAATTAAAAATAGTGCATATGCATTTTAGAATCAAGTGATTAAACAGTTTAGAAAGAAACTTTTTTAAGCATTTTAAGCGATTTTTTGTAAACTAAACAAAGTGATCGATGTAACGTTCATATGAGATTGATTATGACCATTTTCTAATGAATGGTTGCTCATCCTAAAATACTCGAGAAGGCTTTCTGGAATTCAATATGATTTTAAGTGAAAGTTATATATATTTTTCATTAAATATACCAGGTGAAAGGCGAAGAGAGGCTCAGGTTATGGCTACAGTAATGGTCTTACGGTAATTGCTACCTAAGCAACGACCGCAGATGTATGGTTTTTCCTTTATTTATCGATCATTCAAAAGCTTTCATCATTTTTTGCAACTGTCGTTGTGTAGTGAAGGCTCGAACGATGTCTACAATACGCACCATAAAGAATCTATGCTAAACAGAGCAACATATCATTAATTCAAAATCGTTTTCAGCTTTAGATGGAAGAGGAGGAGATCAACACGATAAACGCCGCTGTCAAATGATCATGAAGAGGAAACCACAAACAGAAATGTATACTAAGAATATTGAAGAGTGGAAAACCATCTGCCTTAAATTTCTTTCAATAATTATCAACAAGAAGAAAAAACAACACGTCGGTTATTATTGTTTTAAAATACGTATAATTTAAAACTGTCAACAAGTAAGGATCCCTCGTTACATTTCGTTTAACCAAAGCACACCTAGCAGAAGGGTGACGTGTCCCAGCTGTTTTCCCCCACTTGCGTTCTCACTTCCATGTACAAATCATGCGTAGTGAACTGGGTAGCTTCTTATATATCACTAACATCCAGCAAACGTGCGAACGAAGACTTCACAATGGCACGATTTCGTAAATAGTATACGTGTCTTCCGTTGGTACGTTTCTAAGGTGTGGAGTTCGCAAAGAGTAGAATTTTTGTAGGAATGAACATTATTACGTTATTGCTTTCGTTGTGTGTATTGCTTTCGTTGTTCGCCTTCCCCCAGTCAGTTGGCCAAGGGGGGTAACAGCTTTCCGGACATCCGTCACGACATTCCTCCCTCCTCTGTGGGCGTGTGTGTGTATAACATATGTTTAAGCATGCCTGGCATTCGACATGTTTTGTTTTACACCTTACAATTAAAACCCTTCACTCACTGAGCATTGGCTCGTTAGCTCGTCTAAAAGGAGCCCTACTACAATATTCGTTCACCCTAACACTTCCCTACAAGTACTGTTCCTTGCCCTATGTACAACAATATTGTGTCCTAAACGATACACGAATTTAATTAAATTGGTTTATTCGATCGATTTCCATTGCAGTCATTACGGATTGGATGCAGAACATGCGCCTGTATATGTACAATCGTCGACACTTTTTCCCTAATTACAACCGACTACTAAAAACGCTAATAACACTAATAGTACGCAGCCAAATGTTGTTTTGTTCCTGTTCGTGTTCGTCTCACTATTACTAAAACAGCTAGCTAAAGAGGAGTTATACAGAGGGAGTGGACAACTTAAGCCTCGAAATAAAACAACACATAAAAGTACACTAAAAAGAACGTACAGGGATGATGGAGAGACTCGAAAGAATAAGCATCGCGCATCCATCATCGTTTGTTTTTTTTTGTTTAAGTAGCATTTGTATGCAGGCAAGTATGTGTGCGAATGGGACCGCAAGTGTTAGGATCATAATTAACTGCTCTAATGTTAGTTCCGTTTCCATTTTCCGTGTAAGGTATGCCGGATTTGGTCCACTTTTGCAAGATGGGGTTTGTAGCGCTATCAGGGAAATCTATTCATTGCAGCTTATTAGCTATTCACTTGTTCGCCTGTGTTTTGTAGTTCAACTGCTGATCAAGTGCCCGACGATTCTTTACGCTCGTTCTCGCTACTTTGCTTACGAGCTTACGCTTGACAAAACAGCTCGCCGAGAGCTTACGTTTAAAAAGTACGAAATTTTAAAAGTAGTATCACAGGTATTCCAATGAAATAAAATCATCTCTTCATCGGGGCATCCATCATCGAGCACGGCTGAACTTGTTTTTTTTTCTCTCCTCTATCGCTCCTAACTGTTACGCATCGTACCTCAGACGTTCGGGTGTGTGTCTTGATTACACAGAAATGGCAGCAAACGGCTTGACGGAATTTGTTCAGCTATTGCTCACTCGTTGTACTACGTTCGTATCAGCTAGATGTAACTATTTACGCGTATCTGTTGCCTGTTTGCCTGGTGGGCTTTTAAGTACCGTCTTACGCACTATTACTCATACTCGGTGCTTACACGCATCGGTTTATAGCTATATATATGATATATCTCTGTCAGTATCTCTCTATGTACACACACACACACTATCCTATCCTATTCGCGTTCCGCTCGTCTGAAACATCCTCTAAATGCAACGTGTTGTATTGTTCAGATTTGCTTACACAAGACGTACACGTTCGGATACGGATGAGCTTTTGCTACTAAAGGCACATGCGGTCGCTAGGTTCTACTGCTAAACAAATACTAATACAACTTTACATATTAAAAAAAAAAAACGATACACCAACTCGCCTCCGGCAGACTTCGGTTCGTTGTACGGCTAAACGGCATTGGAGGTTTTCTCAGTTCTGTGGCAAGCTAGTTATGGATCCTGTTCCATTTCTTTTGGAGTCGGAACAGGCATTAAACAGTCGTTTCGTTACGATGCAACGGAATTAGCTCGCGTTGCAGATCGTTGTAGTACTCGTGCTCGGAGGAGGTCGCTTCCGTTTCCGTCGGTGACAGTGGAATACCGATCGTTTGCGTCGGTGGTGATGATTGCTGCTGATGCAGTCCCGCGCCCGTCGTTTGCATCTGAACGATGGAATCGGAAGATTTTAGACCTATATTGCTACTAGCGTTACTGAGCGAAGGTGTATGGCTGATGGAAGGAACCGGTCCATTAGAGGAGGATGAGTGGTGGGACGATTGGGACAGCTGTTGTTGATGATGGTGCTGCAACTGTTGCTGTTGTTGCTGCTGCTGCTGTTGCTGCTGCTGCTGAAGTTGCTGTTGGTACTGATGTTGCAGTACCTGCAGGGGTTGCTGAATGGGTTGCGGTTGGATCTGGGAGTGCTGGGAGGAAGTCTGCATTGACATACCATGGGGAGAGTTTGGCGGTGGTGTATGAGCTCCCATGGAACCCTGGACAAGGCCCGCAATAGTGGGCGTCGAGCCCATCAAATACTCCGGATTGTCAACGCTCGCCGGTACACCGATTAAATCCATGTAGCCCGGCGTGGACTGGTTTTGGCTTTGGCAAGTTGGCATCAGGTAATCATCTTCGTCCAGCGGCAAGTTCAGCCGGATGCCACCGACACCGACCTCCTTACCATTGCCGTCCGTTTCATCGTCCGGCTTGAGCGGATCCTTGCAGTACCGCAGGGACTTTGGTACCTCATCTGACGGATCGACCGCCGACGGTCCCGGTAACATGATTGATGGTCTCGTTTTTGGCTGTAGGTACTCGTCCGTCTCTGCAATCGTGTTGGGCACATCGGCAGTTGAAGCTGCAGCCGCAGCCGCAGCCATCGCCACCGGTGCCAGCGTACGTATTAGATCCTTCTCGTCCTGATTCGTATACGACGGTAGTCGCATAAACTTATCACCTGGGATCATCAGATATCGTCCCGGATCACGTGCCTTCTCGGCGAATGTTTCGGCCAGCTGTTTGAAGGTTGGTCTCGCATCCGCATCAAGCACCCAGCAGGAAAGCAAAATACAGTACACATCCAGTGAGCAAATGTCCGGTTGAGGCAGTTTGTGGCCGATTTCGATCAGTTCCGGGACGTCCTTGGCGGGCACATTCTCGTACGGCCGTGCACCGTACGTCAGTAGCTCCCAGATAGTAACTCCAAACGCCCATACATCACTCTTGCTCGTGAACACACGATGCCGGATGCATTCCAGTGCGAGCCACTTGATAGGCATCTTGCCACCTGCCGCTCGATACTCATCGGAATCGTAATCCAGTAGTTTCGCTAAACCGAAATCGGTAATTTTAACGCAAGAAGGAGTTTGCACCAGCACGTTACGAGCGGCCAGATCACGGTGCACAAGGCGACGTTCCTCCAAATAAGCCATACCGCGGGCAATCTGTGTAGACCAGTTGAGAAGTGCCTTTGAGCCAATCTTGTCCTTGTTGTTGCGCACGTAGTCCAGCAAACAACCGAGTGGCATCAGCTGCGTGATCAGCATCATCTGGGATGTCATACAGACTGCCAACAGCTTCAGCAAGTTCGGGTGCTCCACTGACGCCATGATGTACGCTTCCTCTAGGAACTCCTTGCTCGACTCCGAACCGGACATCTCCATCAGCACCTTAATCGCGACCGGAATCTTCACACTTTCGCCCTCGGGCATCCAGACGCCCTTGAAGACGCGCCCGAACGCTCCCATTCCCAGCACGCCGCCTCGCCGAATCTCAGCCTCCTTGATGATGCGCAACTTCGTCAAATTTGGTCCAACGTTCGAGGGGCGCAGCGGTTCCGAATCTTCACATCCTGCTAGTGCCATCGTCATCTTGACCGCATCCTTCTTGTTCTTGTGACGGCTGAACAGGACGAATAGTATTCCAATGACTATGCACACAAGCACCAGCACCACCACACTGCCCATCACGATCTTAACTTGTGTCTGTTGCTCGATCCGTAGTCCACTCTGGAGTGGATCCGCTGAGCAGTAAGGTCCAAGCTTACCCGCCTCCTGTGGGAAGCGCTTGTAAGGATGCGATGCAGGACAGTTCGAAACGCAAGTGAACGCCGTCGAGTTATCGTAAGGATCGCCTTGGAAGAGCTTCAGATTCCGGCACTCGTCACAGTGGCCGGCTCCGATTCCGTGACAGCCGCGACACTCCTGGTGACAGGGCACACAGACGCGCGTCTCCTCGTTCGCGTGGTAATCCTGCGGACATTCATCCTCACACTGTTCACCCTTCTTGTAGCCGGTACATTCCTGGCAGAACTGTTCGTGGAAACCGTAGCCAGTGCACTTCTTGCATCGTGGATGACACTTGCGACACACGGCCTTGCCGGACAATTGCTTTAGTGGACCTTCCTCTTGCAACACATAATCACTGTAGTATCCATCTACGTAAGAGAAAGAAGTAAGAAACATTTTAGCTCGCTAATAGGAACATTGATTCCGTGTAGGATTTACATACCTGGACAAGATTCGTCCTTCATCAAGCACCGTTCGATCTTTGCATCACTACCGATGATTGCCTTTTCACACGAGATACAACCATCAGGGGCGATCGTGTCCCGTGGACCTCGGCATCCAATGCACGTTTTGTGACAGTTAACACATGTGCCGTTCATTGCATGCTTCATGATTGGACACTCTGCCACACAAAACCGACCGTCCTTTACATTCACACAGGAAGCACAGTTGTCAGCATTTGGCCCATGACAGAAGTCTTTACATTCAGCATGGCAGTCGCCGCAAGTTTTTGAGTCCACTTGGTACAATCTGAAAGGGATTGCAGGTACCGTTAGGAAATGATACTCTGGACAAGTGAAGATGTGTTTCATACCTTGGCAAGCTCGTGCAACTATCCAAACATCTTCCTTTGTACTTTACGTTCTTACAGTTCAAACATTGTTCCGGTCCTTTGCCCCAGCATCCAGCCTTGGAGCACTGCTCTGAACATTGCATACCTTCTGCATCTGAAAAAGCAAAATAGCATCGTTACACCGGTTCCTTACTGAAGATCTCATGACATGAGCTAATCCAACACTTACGACACTCGGTAGCATTACGATTCTTCTGAACCATCACCTCATGATCGGAACTCTTCTTGATTTCGCTCCAATCGATGTCCTCCACAAAGCAAAGGTCACTATTTTCCAGTATCACGATCGAGCCCGAATTGACGCGCTTAAGTGATTTAAGTTCCAGCGATTTCAGTGATGTCTGTGAAAAATGAAAATAACGCAACAGTTTAAAACCTGCATCCTCATCTTCTTGCATGAGCGACTTACCTTCACAATGTACACCGAGGCGAATAAATTCTCCTTTAGCTGACGGCCACCGACGACTTCCAAGTTTCGGAAATAGTTTAAGGTGGTAAAGTTCTCATGATGTGCCTGAATGTTGATAAAACCCGTAATCTCCCTCACAGTCGAAAATACTTCCAACCGTTCCGGATCCATCTTGATGAACCGTGGCCCAAACGAGAAATTGGCGTACACGTGCTGATAACCATTGAACGTTTGATCGAGAATCTCGAGCGATCCTTCGATAATGGTACAGTCTTTATAGTTCCCGATGTTGTCCGAATGCACCGTACCTTCGCCCGGACAGGTCTTGGGACATACGCCTTTACACGGTACGCACTCACTATTATGAGGCATCTTACCGCTCGGACACTTTCGCACACAGGCCCCATTATCTTTCAGCAGATGCTCCGGACACTTTCTCACACAGGTTGCACCGTAAGCGTACTTCCCGTCCGGATTCGGTTCCCAGAAGTAATTCGTTGGATTATATCTATAGCGCGTTGGGGGAGAATGGAGATAGGTTAAAGTCAATCAACTAAGGTTGATGCGAAGCGTGCAGTACTTACTTTTGCATCGGTGGACACTCCTGCTTGCATTCTCCATCGTCGTAGAAGTTCTTACACGCTAGACAGTCTTGCTGGGTCGGACCGGTACATCCACCGGCACAGAATAGATGGCAACATTCGCGAGGCTTCGGACCGAAGCACCGACCCTGCGAGCACTGGGGCGAGCAGTTCAGCTTGCTGAACCGTTGACAGTTGTGCGCACCCTCGCCCCAGCAGCCGGCCTCACACGACGGATGGCAGGGAGCACATTCGCGCTCGGGTGACGAGAAGTTGAACGTGTACTGCATGCTGGTCTGCGGTGCCGACAGTATCTCGTCCCAATTGATCGATCGCACGTGGCACAGATTGTAGTTGTTGAAGAACCCAACCGATCCGCCGAGGATATCGCGCAGTGCCGGCAGCTCCAGCGTGTTCATGTGCGAAAACGATACGAACAGTCCGTACGCTTCTTCCCACTTGTTGAGCTTGAATGTCGTACGGCCGCGGATGATTTGAAGTCGCGGTAGTATAACCTGCGGCAGATCGATATGACTGAGCAGCACGTAACCCGTCACCTCGCGGATGTGCTGGAGAAAGTTCAGGTCGGTGATGTTCTGTATCCAGGTGATCTCCAGATTGCCATCGACGTACGTACAGTTGGTGTAGCGATCGCGCAAATTTTTGAAGTGATACTCGCGATTCGCCGGCACTGACATGCGTCCATTGGTACCGATGCATACTGGGGAGATGAAAGTTGAGAGAGAGAGAGAGAGAGGGAGGAAAGAAAAAAACGAGATTGTTAGTAAACGGAATACGAGCCAACTTCTAATCAATATTTATGACATTGTTCATGCAGCACGTGCCACACAGTATGCTTAGATGTCCGCTCCATCCATCGCAACGCGTTATTGATTCTTATCACTGACAGATGTATCGACGGGCACGAGAGTAGCTTCAATTAGAGACAGCCCCAATGGGGCTATCTAATCTCGCAGCAGCTGCAGAAACAGCTGCAACTATTTCGCAGAATTCTCGGCCAGAAGACAAAAACAAGCTCCATCTCGAAGCCAGTCGGTGCTATATTAAACCCCATTTTTTCAATGTTCGCTAGATGTTTTATTTATCACTCGACGGATGTGCGGATTGAATTGCGCCCGTGCCGGTCGTGTTGCAACTTCCTGGCCAGCTGGCACAGTGTCATAAGCCACCGTGGCGACACATATCGCTTGATGACACCGTTGACACCGTTGTCCGTCGTAGTGTGGCGCGCAGAAGGTCCAGAGGACGACCTTTCGCAGACTGGACAGTTGGAGTTCGGAGTTTTGTGTACGCCGCACACGTTCGTTATATGAATAAATAATGAACCGCACTGGTGGCGAAGACTTAGACACGCCGTTTTATTGACCTTTTTTTTGTACTCGCCCCATCGTATCGTTTACTTCTTCGCTGCCAAAACGTTCTCGGACGCACGTACGTGGTCGCGTTGGGCAGGATTCCTGTTCGTTCAGTTTTATGGGGCTGTTTTGGCGTTTTGGATTTGTAGTTTTCTTCTTTAAAGTATTTGCAGCTCAACTCGCTTCGGCCACGAGAAAATAGACCACAATTCACACAGTAACACACGGTGCGAACATGCTGGCGTGGCTCGGGACACTCGAAGGAAGACCTCCGTGACACTGTTTGCACGCCCGGGACCAATCTTCGGCGACATGAGTTACACACCGCCCGTGTTGTTGCTGCGACGACAAAAGCGATAAAACGAAGGTTCCTCCCTTCCATAAATGTTTGCCCTGTACGTGGCTCGTACCACCCCTCCTCCTACACTCCCTTCCACTTCCTTCCACCCAACGAAAGCGTCTGCTGGAATGGATCGGGATAGAATTCTTTTCTCCATTCCCATTTGCTTCATCCCATTCGCTTCGTTTCATCTGTGTCTTGTTGTATGATGTGGTAGGTATGGAGCGTACATTCATCACCAGTTTATAGCCTTCCAGAGCTCGCAGTCGACATTGTCCACGCGTACGAGCTGATTTAGTTGAACCCTTTAGGTGTGGAGTGTTGGGAACGGTCCGTTGCCAACATTCTCCGAGCACTGGTGAGGTGAAACCCCCGTTTGTGTGTATGTGTAATTGCATGGAGGAGTGGTCTCTCGATGTACGTTCGGTACCGGGGCAATCTAGGCGATCCCAAGACGCGTGTTGAAATTGTTTGACCAACTGTTAAAAAAGTCGAGCACCGCAGCACAGCGGAGAGCTTAACGATAGCAAAACACAACCCCGCACAACGATTGTGGACAGCGCAATAGCATATTTATAGACGTGAACGGCTTAATCCCCACAGTTCCAGGATAGTGTGTTGCTGGTATAGCATTTTCCTAGCCGTTGGAAAGTGACCGCGTTTGAACGCACATATGTAAAGGCTTGGTTGAAAGCTTGGTAATAAAAGTTTACCACACGCAAACTGCAAAACTTTTTCGTGAGGCAAAAAGACTAAAAATACTATACCAAAGACTTCAACGCCCACCGGTACTGGGAAACCTTCCCGTCACTGTTACTGACTGTTGCTTGTCTATGCTCATTTTTGGGGGTGGGCGATGGCCAAAAGATGTTCGGCAGCGTATGTTTACCCTGCGTTTTTTTTCTTTGAAATTAAAATTAATCCTCACACACTCTCGCTTTTTTCTTCTGCTGCTCTTCCTACTCACGGGAGGCCCCAAACAAAGTCGTCCCTCATTGTGGTTTGATGTGTATGGCCATTTTTAGGCGTTTTTAAAAGCTTTTCAATACCAATCTATCTTTGTTTAGGCCCCATTCATCTCGTTTCATTCGTGCGGTTCGGTTTTCTTTTTGGTCTTCGGATCGAAATCGATACACAAAACTGTACCGTAGCAAAGGATCGCTCGGCCAAGCACGGGGGACAATGGGTACCGATTACCCGCTAATCGGATTAGTAGTAAATTTATTGTTGGTTAATTTAAAGTGCTTCAACGGTCCACGGAAAGGTGAGCTTTCGCGCGGAACGATCAGCGGAGAGAGAGAGAGAGAGAGAAAAAACGACATGCATTTGGGGAAGGCGATAAAATTGATTTAATGCAACTGTGCAGTCGTTTAGGGGGAGGGCTAACAACATGAAAAGCAATCCTAACCAGCGCGTTGGCAGGTTAGTCGTCGGTCATAAACAATCATGCAAATGTATTGTCCTCCTCACAAGCTGTCTCTCATGGTACGTACAAATGAGAGAAGAATTATTATAATATGAGAATGGAACGAAGTGTTATGGTAATGGAATGGCTTTTGAAACCGAATCTTCATTTTGTTCACGATAAGAATTATGAGCAGTGTGAGCGTTTGTGATATTTGCTGGATTGAATAACATGCAAAGAATCGTAGATATTGAGACGACCACCCATACTATCGGAGCTGGCAAAATAGTACCACACGACAAGAGAAATCTGATATTAGATGGAAATTGTTAGATTTTCCCTTGCGCAAAAGTCTCACGACATTTACTCGTTGGAAAAAGTATCTCATGATCTCGCTAACCAAATCAAACGACGCTGGATAATGCAGGGGTGAGAAAATTCGCATGATCGTCACATACTTTCTCCTGCACAGATCGTTTTTTTCCCGTCGTCTCCACACGTTGCTCTCGCTCGTGACTCACACATCGAGATTGGAACACAGAGAGCGCATTTGGAACAATGCCTTGCCGCTTGCCAACCGTGACAAGAGTTCGAGCCGGGCTCGTGCATCACGATCACGATCGTGCGCTCTTCCCGTTTGGTGATCCGTTAAATTTGAATACATTTTCGAGCATCTTCGGGAATTTTATTTGTTCCCCCTCGTTTTTCCAAGATCTCTTCTGCAGCCTCGACTCGCCAGAATGGAAAGCTCTCTCACCGTTCAAGATCAAGCTCTCGTTTCGGGGTGGTCCTCGATGGTCGGTTGTAACCGTAAAACGGCTACATTGTAGTCGTTGTTGTAAAGCACCCTTGTTTTTTGATTGCTGATCATCATCATCGGGACATCGAGTATTTTTTCGTTTCTCGTGTAGGATTGATTTTCAATAGGGCTCGATTGATATTTTATGTACGCCATTCGAATAGAGGAAAAGTATCCCCATTTTGAAATGGCTCTGTTATAGCGAGCAAAAGCCAAGCGCTAAGAAAAATACACAGCAAATGAGCTGCATAACAGCAACAGTTTCAATGATTGTCAATCAGCCGAGCAAAAGAGTGAAGCAAAAGCAAAAGCACGTTGTGATTTATATTAATACAGGAATGTTACCTGCAGGGGGTTTAGAAAATGGGGGGAAAACATAGAAAAGAAACACTCATCACACATACCTCAATCGGCTTGTCAACTCTCGGAAGATCAACAATTAACGATACGCCGAAGTCGTTCATTGATTATCCGAGCGGAGAGGCAAAAACAGGCGAACGTTAAGGGCTCCCCGTCCCCTGATGGCCTGCTATTTATGCCGGTTGTGTTTGCAAAGACGGGTTGCATTGATGCTGCGTGCAATTATTGCACCAGCAAGTTGCATGACAAAATCGCTTCCACGTTGATGGCGCGTGCTTGATTTCAATGCACGCGGTAGCGGGAAACCCTTTTCGCTCCCGGTTGGCCGGGCTGTAATGGGTTCTCCCCGCCGTACGGGTACGAGGTTAATTTTTATAAATTTCTGATAAATTGGATTTCTACCACGAGTCGGCCGGGCACAACATTCGGCCTGCGGTGCGCGATCAGCGATGCATTATGATAATGGCCGTCCCTGTGTATGCCCCAGCGGCAATCCCGTTCGCGTCATTCCATTGCAACAGGTGCAGCGGGGTGGGAGGTACCGGTACCGTAGAAAGAGAAGGGACAAGCACGTGTGCATGTGTGTGTGCGTGCACGTATGTGTGTTTTGTTTTGCTCAGTTCGACTTATTTCGAATCTCTTGAGTGATTACATAAATTAATATTAATCACACGTCAACTAACGCTCCGGTCACAACCTGTTCCTGGTCGGGTAGGAATGGGACACATTTTTTTTTGTCCTTCCTTCACGGTAATCTCGTACTCGATTTCTCTCAGAGTTGCAAACTGATGAATTAGTTGCTCCCGTTTGGTTTATTTTTTACATGTATGCTGTGGCATGTTTCCTCCGGGGAACGGTGGCAACAGTACATATGTGCTCCCAAGTGACATGATCGGTAAGATGTGCAGAGCCGATCACCAAGATCACTATCATTCCAGATCTTACAAACGTGTCGCCGTCCAGTGCTTCCCGTCCAGTGAGAGCAAGTGAATCAGGCTAAACGAGCGAAACGTCAAATAAAAGCAATTTAGCGTTGTTCATCCGTAACGATCACAATCGGTTTCCATTAGATTGAGGTCCGATTTTTAAATCCACTTTCCCTCTCGCTCACACGCATCACAATTTTGATGGACGAATTATAAAACACGACACTGGGTAGTAAAATGTGGTAAAAGCGTCCGAAAAATGGTTCCGTACGCACAAGATTCTGTCCCACGCATTCCACGCGACGTTCGCGGCTGGCGCAAGGTAGTAAAATGTGGGTGGGTTGTTTCGAAGCTTTTTGGCAGCCCCCGCATGCGTTGGCATGAGGAAGGAAAAGAAAAAGCAACCACCCAAAACCACAACAGTACACCCACAGTCCCTAGGTGGGATGGTGCCACGCGACCACGTTTCGTTTACGTACGTGAAGCAGAAGGTTTAAACGAGAAAAAAAAAAGAAAACAAAACTAAACGCTGACCATCAGGGCGGGAAGCTGTTGAACGATCGCCAAGTGACGAACCCCGTAGCAAATGTTTACGTATTGTGCAAGCGAATGCATTCCCGCAACGGAATCGCCTTGTTTTTTTTTCTTTCTTGCTCATTCTCTGAGCGTTTGGTGGTCAACAATTTGGAAATCGTCTTCCTGTAGGTGTCGGCGTAGGGCGAGTCATCACCATCATCGCGCAACGCACAAAAGGCACGCGAGAAGTGAAACCGTCCCCAGAGTGGCTTCGATGGGTGTGAGTGGCGTTTTTTAATTGTAAATACCCACCACCAAAAATGTTCCGATATGTGGCACTTGATGAGCTTAGGACTGTGGTTAAAGGTACGCGCAGGTTCAATGGAGATGTTTTGAAGGATATCACCCCCACAACAATTCCGTGCGTAGCTGTGTGTGTGTGTGTGAATGTGTGGAATTGAGACTTTTAACTGTGCACTTTGTCCGAAGGCCCTTTCTCATGCACTTTGGGCGTTGAGGCCAACCTTTAAAGCGGTTCTATTTGTTCCGATTCACACTTTCTAGAAAAGTATTTCGGAAAAGCTCGAAATGTGTTAGGTGAAGGAGAAAAATACACACACACACACGGAGTGTTCAACTGTGTTATTTTTATGGCTTGTTCGTGGCTTAACAAGCTATGGTTAATGAAGACGAAATGAACAATAACAAAAAGCACAACGAGTATAAAAAATAAACACAG
>KI422933.1:8497-40549 GCA_000473375.1 Anopheles culicifacies | reverse complement strand
AAAAAAGCTAAAAAAGTGCGCACCACCAGGCCCGTCAACGTTTAAAGGTGAAGAAAGCAACAGCAGCCCATTGAACGAACGTAGCAACAGCAACAAAACTGCAGTCCACCCCGTAAGCTTTAAGCCCCCTCATATTGTGGGGGGGGATCGCCCAAGACGAAAAGCCACCACCGATCTCTGTGTGTGACGAGCATGAGCGAGAGTGCGAGAGAGGTCATAAAATTGAACAACCGCATAAAATTAACTCACGCTCAATCCCTTGAAACGCGGGGTGGCAGGTGGGAAGGTGGAACTTCACCCAGGAGGCACACAGACCGACCGTTTAATTAGTGTTGGGACCACTAATTTTTCGCTCTCTCACTTCGCCAACAGTGGAAACATGTGGAAAAGGCACCCGTGGTGGAGGGAAAAAATATGGAAAACAAACGTTTCGGGACAGTTTGCTGGTCAGACCGGAATGGTATTAAACGGTATGCACAACAGCCGTGAAGAATAGCAGCAGCAGCAGCAGTAGAAGTAGTAAAGGCAGTAGTGGAAGCTTACAGATGCTAACAAATTACTAACGTCCCCTAGAGAAGCGCGGTTGGTCGGTTTTTGGTTTTTGGAGTCCAATTCGATGCTGATGAGCATGTTGGTGGAGCAGGAAAGGAAAAGTTCTTCTTAAGGTCTTCACCCTCCGATCTCCCCACCCTCCTCAACGTCAAACGAAGCAATCTCTCTCGGGCTTCCGCGTTTGCGAAGCAGTGAGGCAGAAATAACTGAAACATAAATTAAATTCCTTTCATATTGCATGTTAAAGTTCAGCTTTGCGTGCTTTCCTTGCTGTGTGTGTGCTTCTGGGCTCGCCTAACAAGAACTCTCGAGGGAGCTTTTGAGGTTAGGGAACAATGTGAAATGCAAAAAAAAAAGTATGTATGGCTGTGTATGTATGTATGCATGAACCGGAAGCTGACGACAAGTTCGATAGCACTGCGGGAAACGCTCAAGAACGAGCGACCACGACCACCGATGGTCGTCGTCGCACGTTGGTTCGGACCGCGCACATGCAATCCCGGAAAAGCACATAAAAATCGACTGTGCGAATAAAGAAAAAAAACACACACCCCACACCGACACATGCACACAAACGGAAACCTGAAAGGAAATAAAAAAGATGGTCCAATATCGAAGTTAGAGGCGTTACCAATAAACGATACTGCTCCGCCTTTGCGACTCGATGGCGAAAGAGCGTGAGCGAGCGCACGGTGAGCTGAATCGGTCAGGGCGAGCAAGCGAGAAGCACAAAACTCACAAAACCGAACAGTATCGATTTATTATGTACATATGCATGTATACCGCTGCCTGAGCGGTTGAGGGGGGACTCGCATTCGGATTCGTCGATGTTGCGAATCGTAGCCACCGTTGACGATGATAAATAAAACCGTTCGAAACCGAACCGGTGAGCAATAATAATGCCAGCAGCAGCAGCAAAAGCGGCAACGACAGCGATGGGGAAAAAATCATTCACAGCACAGGGGTGAGAAGGTGACATCGACACCCAAACGTCATCGATGGCGCGGTAACATCATGACAACTCGCCGGAGCCAACCGAATGCAATGCCGGGCGTCCCCATCGCTCTCGCACGATCGTATTTTATTCTCTTCTTTTCGATACTCGATTTATGTACTCGCGCGCGCCTCGGAAAGCAAAACAGAGAGCGCGCGCTAGTGCGAAAGAGAGAGAGAGAGAGCGCTCATTCGCTACATAAAAAAGCTGCACCTGAATGTATTGGCAGCAATATTGAGCGCACACAAGCAACAAATAAACGACGGAAGTACAGCTTCGTCCGACCGACACAAAAATCGCGCAGTTGCACCCGATATCGAAACATTTCCAATAATCCTTCCGTTCTCACTTTCCAGTGAGGAAAACCGCTATCCCTCTTTATTCCTCCCATATGCGCCCCTTTCTGTCTGTGTGTGTGTATGTGGAAAATGTGCAATCATTTTTTTATTATTTCATGTGTACTTTCTCCCATTCTGTAGCTGCTTCTTTCTTTCCTTCGTTCGGCAATCAAGGTTCAATTCCGATACATATCGATGGGCTCTCGCGACACCAACGCGCGCGCTTTCCTTCCTGCTACCGCGTGAAGCGCGAGCGAAAGAGAGAGAGAGCGCGCGCAAGAGAGGAAGCGCTTTCACTCTCGCGATGGAAAACGCATGGTTTTTCCGTTATCTTGCCGCTTCGTTTGGGCGGTCGGATGGATCTCGGGTTGCATATGAGAAAATGCTCTAACCCCATTGCAACACTTCCCGTCCACCTTTTCAATGTCCTTCCTCGCCACAAACGCACACACCGATACCGATTTCGATATCGTCGTGGCCACGCGTTCCATGCACACACAAGAAGGATGTGCGCACGCGACGTGCGCAACGATAAAGAAAGTATCGAAGAATCGAACCTCTATCGGGATGGGATTTTTTGCTGCTGTGTCCTTATTTATTTCATCTCTTCCTTTTACGGAGCACACTCACCCCCCACCCAACTGGAAGCTTTTCCACACTCATACACCCATATACCACCCATCCCATTCGTAGTGAAAGGTGCTGAATCGTGACGCTGCTCGAGCGTTCGGAAGAACGAACGAATATCTGCCGTTCGTTGAAGTGCATGTTTTCCGATATATTTCGTTGCTTTTTTTCCGTTTTCCTCTTCCACTTTCCTCGTATCCTTTGCTCGATTCCATCCACATCCTGTATGGATGGTTCCAGTATGAATGTGTGTGAATTTAGTGCGCGAAAGGGAAGTTCTTCGGTGTGCTTTCTTCTTTCCAAAGCGTCCGAGAAGTTTTCCATTGCATTTTATCTCACAGGCACACATACAGATACTCACTCACATGCAATGCTGTTGAAGCTTTTATGCTTCCTTCGATCAGTGGTGCTTTTTAGTTTTTATGTGTTGCTTGTTTTTTGCTTTTGCCTGTTCGCCACTCTTCACTTCCGGAAAATGGAATCCTTGGAGAGGACTCGAGAAGCTTCCGTAGCTAGTGTCTGTGTGTATTGTATACGAGTGGAGCAAGGAAATTGAGAGCAGTTGCTGCTTATTGCGAATGAAATACTGTTGCAACGAAATGAAGAAACGAAAAAGGGAAAAAAGGAACAAGTAAAAGGCAGAAACAGTCGCGGGAATCGTTTCATGCACTTCAATAAAATGGCTTTTCTGGCGTAACGGGTGGAAAAACTTTGATCATTTTTGCCTCTTTTGCCGAAGAAACTCTTTAAATGCAAAACACCTTCAGCGCTTTCGAGCGGAACTTTACCATTTTCCGACCATTTTTTCCCCCCACCAATCCCTCGCCCTGGAAGACTTTGCCCTCCCCAGTACGAGATGAGCCATTTTAATATCTTTTTGATGCCTGCACCTAACGATCGGGAAAAACCTCCCCGTGCTTCTGATGATCCTTGCAAGTGAATGTGAGAGAACGATTGAGCGAGCGAGAAGTAAGAATGGGAAAGGAAACCAACTTTTGTACAGAAACTTTGTGCACTAACACCGTGCCGAACGCAACCGATGAAGGTGTTCGTTCTGGAAAAGCGCATCCTTTTAGCGCGATTTTCCGCAAGAGGATTCTGTGTTTTTTTTTTGTACCACCGATTTCAATGCTCAGAATTCGCGTTTTCCACTTCGACGCCAGCGCCCCAGACACCCAGGGAGAATGTGCGGGTGTGCGCCGTACCAGAGCATTTCGTTCGGTTCGTTCGGAAAAGCGCATATAAGGAAAATATTGGAAGCTTCGTTTCGTCGTATGTGTGCGCACCAGGCTTTTACGATCACTTCGAACTCGTCGTTATCTTTGTGTTTTTTTTTTTCTTCTTTTCTCTTTTGCTGCAAGGATGGGAGGGAAGTCGCGTATGTGCTTGAAAAGGAATTATGTGCTATGTATGGAAGCTGACACCGTGAGTGTGTGTGCCGGATGGTGGTCGTAGCAACCAAAGAAAGAATCATGAGCAAAAAAAAAAACGGTGGATGAAAAGAAATGAAACTTTTTCGCTCACACATTCTCACCAGCGCGCCGCGTATGTAGAAGAACGCAAAGTCATCTCGTTTGATGGTGGAGATGGGGGGATTTTTTTTTTCTCTGCATAAGCTTGGGAAAAGCGCGCAAGAATGAGAGGAAAATGTTGGTTGTAAAAATGAGACACGCGAAAATAAGGCCACCCGTGGTAGGTTACGGGGGCCCTGGGAATAGAGATGGGCAGATCGAAATCATACACTTTTATATTGATTTAGCTCCGTTCGAAAGGAAAAGATGAGATACGCAAGGCACTGTAAGTGTTTCCATTTCTCTCTTTCTTGCTCGCGCTTTTGCCGATGTTCCATCCATACAAGAGGGGGGCGAGGGAGGGTCGAACACATACACACACACCCGGAAGGAATTCTTTTATATTTTCGAACATGCGGAGTCTTTTTCTTTTTTCCATCGCATCTCGGTATCATTTCATCCTTGAATGCTTTGTATGGGGTGTTTTTTTATGTTTCTTTGGGGCTTTTTATTTACTTGTCGTTCGTCAAATAATCGAACCTCTCGGGTAGCTAACCCACACGATTGGTTCTCTTGTATATGTGGGTTTTGTTTTTCTTGGAAGTATGTACTTATCAGATGGAACATATTGGATGGAACGCATCGATTATTTTCCCAAGTTTGCGAAATGGAGTTTTGTACGCTTTATGATCTTTTTCAGCAAAATGGCTTCTTATGGGCACCTCGTAACAATTCCCATTCGAAATGGTATTGAGTTCATCGTGTCCAATTTGCAATAAACACGAACACCAGCACGCGAACAAAACAACGACAACAGCACCAACGGCGCAACGATGATGACAACGACAGCAAAGGACACGATGCGATGAAATAAAATTTATACGTCTGGTTCCACGATACGTCGTACTGATAAGGCGACAGTGGCTCCACCCTCATTGATTTCTTTTTATTCCATTCCCTTCCGTTCTAATCTCCCCCTCTGTACCACCGCGCACATGTTTCCCCAAAACCCTCCACCAACAATGTTGGGGCTTTATTCACCCCCAGCACCTCCATCAATGGGATTTCCATTTTTCCTTTCCTTATGTACACCTTCAGCCTTCTTTTTTTGTATTTCTGGTGCTGAGGGTTTTTCCCTGAACCTTTGCCACCCATACGTGCGAGCAGGAGAGCTAACGTGAGCAAATTCTGGAGCGCATGGAGCCCTCTTAGGGGAGGCAGCAATAGTAGCAACAACGCAAAAAAAGTGTGTCTTACATAACGAGCTGCTCCCTGGTTGCGATTCCCCAATGTACCATCGAACAGAGTGTCTGTGAAGGGCTGGTTTTCTTTCGTGTGTTTTTTTTCTCCCAGCGAATCGAGATACAACCGATACTTGATGATAGAAAGTTTCCAATACCGTCGTGTCGCTCGGATGGCTTTTTTCTCTCGCTCTGCTGCTATATCATTTCAGACCTTTTGAGACAGTTTTGGTGAGCAGGGGTGGCAGGAAGGCAATGGAGGCAGGTAATGGAGGCAAACACACATACGCACGTACTGCGAATGGATGGATGGCATACCGAGTAATCCATCTATCGGACAGAAGCTTTTTACACCGACAGAAAAGCGTTTTTTTTCCTGCGCTTTTGGGTCGACCGATATATATAGCGAAAGGAAATTTCGCTTCTCCTGAGGAGCACATAAAAGCGGAAGCGGGCACAAGCGGAAAGGACAAAAAATCATCCTTCGAGCAGAAAGGGCAATCGTATAACGAAAGGCATTGAAACCTTCAAACCGAACGAAATGGATGGCAAAAGAACGTCATCGAAGCAGGGCGGTAAAAAAGAAATGATGCACCCCGCATCCCATCCCCAGTTGGGCTAGGGTGTGTCTAAGACCAACAGACTGCGGCTCTGACTCCATCCGTGGTGAGAGAACGAGAGATGGGAAATTCGTTGTACAGTGAGTCGGTGGGACGCTGGTGGAGCCAAGCCTCGAGATGATGATTCTGATGATGATGATGGAGGGAGAGAGACTTTTTTTTTTGCTATACCCACTTCCTTTCTTCTGCACAAAAACCCATGCCCGATGGCCTTTTTTCCTTCATTTTGCCAGGTGCTGAAGGAGTCGAAGCGGGAAAATGGGAAAGAAGGTTCAATTCGTTGTCGGTTGTGTGTGTTTTTTTCTTTTCCTTGCTTTACTGCTCCTCATTCGTTATAGAAAAATGAAAGATTTTTATCATCGACGAGAAAATGGCAACCGTTCGAGTGATGACGGTTTTTGGGAGGTAAGAAATCGAGGGCTTTTCGCATTATTCCCCACCGATCTCCCGTCCGTACGCATCCATTTCTGGTAGAAAATTTGAAGGGAAAAAGGGAAGTAAAAAAGCAATTTTTCATTTCATGAGAATTTTTCATGGAAGCGGACATATACGAAAAAAAAGGAAAAAAAAACTGCGCACAAAGAACAGGAAACCCTCAGGGTGAAAGCTTCGGTCAGTGGTGGGGTGGGTTGTTGAACGAATGACGCCATTTTCTTTTGCGAAACTGATAAAGTGTGTCCGATTTGGTTCGAAGCGAAAGCCCTCCGGTTGCAGGAATGGCAATCAGCATCTTTCGATTCGTGCTGGAAAGGCCGGTGTGGCAACGAAGCGAACTGGTAAGAATTACGCTTCATCACAGCACGAGAAGGTTGATTTGTCTTTTTTAGTTGATGTTGTTTTTTTAAAATAAGAACCATTTTGAACACACCAGGCGTTTGGGAAATGGATGAGCATCCATATATTAAAGATCAACGAAATGAGTTGCCTGCTGTACGAAAGGGCGCTGGGTGACAACGACGCATGTCTTTTCTTGGCATTCGAAAACCCCAAAAAACCCTAAAAAAATGCCGTCACATCGAAAGAGTTCGATGGTTTCGGTGTTTTTTTTTTTCAATCGTGTATGGAACGGAGAACCGAAACATGCTGGTTGATTTGGTGTGTAGAAACATGAAACCGGAACATTGCTTCTAAAAACGATCGATGCAGCTGCCTCATTACTGCTGTCAAAGATGCAAGGGTGCGATGGAACCATATGGATGTAATTTGGAACTGATCGTGAAAAAAATACGACATCCTCTTGGGCTGAACTCGAATTCGACTTTAAATCTTTTTAGTGAGTTCTTAACAAGAAGCTAAAGTGTCGAACTGAACTGTTTTATTTTATTTGATAAAAACATTCCCACGTCAATAACCCGTTCACCCATCCCATGACAAAGCTTTCGAACGTTGGACCATCGTCCGGCTTTATCGAATCCGAGCCATAGCGCGAGCTACCCTCAATTAGCTTTGATTGGATTTATTGAATTGATACGGTGTGGAATTATTTAATCGAGCCGCACAACGCATCAACCCTGCGGCCAATGCAACAGCATCAGAAGTAGTTGGCTGGCTGCTTAAATTGAATTTCCTCCACATTTCCGATTGAACACATCGCTTCCCGTTCGTTAAGGCGGGTAAAATTAAGGTCAATTATCGGCACACAAACAAACCGAACCAAACGAACGGGATGCTTTCATGTAACAAGCCTTACGGAGAAGGCGAAGCAGCGTGGCCATATGTTTGTACGCTAATATTGTAACGTTTAGATTAGATGGAAATTAAAAGACTCACGTGAAAATTACCCAATTCTACAAGAAATTAACTTCTAGCTGATGTTTTGTTTAATTCTTTTTCGTTGTGGTCTTCAAGAAGCTTCATTGTAAGCGAACCGCTATCCTGGATTGTTCCTTCGGGTCCTTCTGCCACACATCAATACGCACTGCGGTCCCTGCCAGATGAAAACATATGGCGCAACTAGGAACACATTTTCCTTTCTCCGCTTTGTTGACCTGCTTTCGTGTGTCTTGGGTTGTTGAGTTCTCGATCGAAAGATGCGCTCGCTCTTCAGCATCTGACCTCAAATTTGTACCCTTCTAAGGAAACCGTTCGATCGTTCCAATTATTGTACATTTTGCTCCCTTCTCGAACGCTGTGTGATTGACACTGTTTTCTCCCTTGTTGGTCCCTTTTATCTGGCGCAGTTTTACGCAAATCCCCGTTTGCTGCAACATGTGCAATTTCGCGAGCCACAACTAAATCCCCTATAAATACCGTTGTTTTGCATGGTGTTACACATTTCAGGACGCGAATCGAGAATAAAGGCTCATCCACACTAATCTCCTCTGCAGTTGCAGCTGCTCGCGAAGGGCCTGAACGTCCCCGAACGTCCATCGACGCTTCGCAAAGGTCACAAAGCGGAAACGCAAAAGAATCCCAAAAAGGTGTTAAGCCCTTGGTAAGCAGAAGGAATGAAGGAACACACGGAAAACCTGAAAGGCAAGAACCACCGGCATTCGGTTCCGCGTGTTTCGGGTACCGACGGGCGTCGAGGTGATGAAATTTTATGATACACCACCCACCGTCACCGCCCACGCGATGTGCGCCCCGTCGTAGCGTAACCGATATTCAAATATGTTTAACACGCGGTTTACGCCGCATTGTTTTTACACTACGCGTCAGCCAAACCACATGCGAGCGAGCAAGCAATAGAGAACCACCGGTGAATGCGTGAAAGTGACGCCGGAGTTGATAAAGTGGCGCTTGCTGGAACGTACGCGCGCTATGGTTAAAGCCGAAGTATCGCTTGCTTCGATGCCGACTTTCGACACAACGGCGATAAAAGCACGCGCCTTCAAGTTAAAGTTTTTCCGACCAGCCCCCTGTCAGGGGGGCGAAATACACCGGTGAAGCAGGGAGTGAAGCATGGTGGTGGTATTTGGTGGTATACATTTTCGCGACTAAACGATTACGTCCTCAGCGTCGTCCTGTCTCCGACCTCCGACCGTGGTTCACGCAAAAGACGGAATATTCAATGTGCGCGAATATTTGTAACAAAACAACAACAACAGTAGGCCGGTGCGGTGTGAGCGTGAGAGTGAGCAGTGAAACGTTTTGTTTGTGTTGCCATCTCACCACGTCAGCCCGTTGTTACTCGTCAGTGCCGTTTATGCCTCCCCCCTCTATTACTATCTTATCCAGCGACCGGCGAAAACATTGAGATCACTAACCCGACCACGAGACGGCGACAACGCGCGAACGAGTCAGCTGTTGTTGGCAATTGTGAATGGAAATGATGGAAAACTGCCCGTGGCCATCCTTCTCCCTTTCTGGAACGGATTTCCGTTTACCGGGGGCCGAGCGTAACTCATTAACGTAAAATGTTTCGCCCACAGTCCGCGTCCCGTTGTGCCCCGTCGCGACTTTAAACCGACCACGACAAACGTTCCTGATAGGAAACACATAAAAATGCAAGGAGCACCGAGGTGCAGGAAGAATATTTACCACAGACTATGTCGCGTTAATGAATGTTTTCAAAAATTAAAGTAATGGAAAAAAGGGCCTCAAAGGGAAAGCAAACTGGAAGAGGTTTTTCGATTTCTTCATCCCAAACTCAACACGCAAGAGCCTCCGTGAGAGTGCGCCAGAGACCTCAAAAACCACTTGAGAAAGGGAAAAAGTCGCCAAATTGTAGAGTTCTGATTTAGAGTGCCTTCATTCCCATTTGGCGCGGGAAATGTCCTCCCTTCCAGGGGTGCATCTTTGATGCGGGATCTTTCCGTTGTCGATATCTGTGGTGTAGAAAGCTTAAAGGACACTCAAGTGGGCCCGGCACTCTCTCCCACTCTACGCGGTACCATCCGTCGGAACCAGTATCAGGGTTGAGGTTTTTCAAGTTCAAACTTTAATGGTGAAATTTTTGGCCATTAAACACAGTGTCTTTGCGTCGGTCCGTGTCCTTTCGATCCTCACCGTGCTGCTGTTGCTGGTGCGTTGCCGTCTGATGTCAGCATGCCGTGCCTCTGCTGTACCACGACAGCGACAACGACAACGATGATTATACATAGAATAACTTTTCCCAGTGATGCTCAGCTTTATGCTGATGACGAAGATGATGGCAATGATTATGATAAAAATGTTGCCAAACCCCTTTTTACCCGCGGTTGTGGACTCTACCCGCTGAACATTCTTTTGAGCAATGATACTTCGCCTAAACCTTACTCCCAGGACACGCGATGATACCAATGACGATGGTGATGGTTGTTTAATTATTGGAATGGTTATCCGAAAATATGATGAAAGCTAGGAAACGGGAAACTTTGGCCGGGTGATAGCGTACTCCTTCCTGATCTTAAAACCCTTCCCCCCATCGGCTTATCAAGCACCATGAGATTCTGCAACGTCTCGATAGTCTTTAAAATGTTCCAGACGCGTGATTTTCGTGAAACGGAACTGTCCTTTGAACGGCCAGCCATTGAGTACGGCTTGGAGATACGTTTTATGGCACAAGGCTCTCGATAAAAAGCGATTAAAGCAGCTCACTGATGACTTTGATTATGTATTTTGGCCAAACCATCTTAGATGGCCTGATTCCCGAGCACCAACAAACCCAATACAGGTAGCGCATAATTTCACGAGCTGGTGAAACCTGAGGATTTAATGTTTAATTTGCGGACATCTATCCCTTTAAAAGGTGACGAACATCACCTTGAGGATGTAGGTTTTATCGGTTACTTGAAACGTGATAACGAACTGTACTGGAGTGGAATCGGAATTATTAGCTTCCTGGAGTTAAGAAACAAACGATTGGCAGAAGAAGGGGCGCCATTCCACTAGCGCTGGAGGACAAGTTCGGGGAAAGTGTTGGGATAAAGTTTTCCTATTAATTTATTTAATTCCCTGTTAATTATCTTGTTGCGAACCGTTCACGTTTTTTCCCCTCTCTGATGCTTGGAAATCCGAAGCAGAAAAACCTTCCGCCAAAGCGGCCATCAACAATACACAAAAAAGCAGAACACAAATGTCACCAAAAAGGCAAACCAATGGAAGATACAAATCTCCTCCACGATGAATGCTCTTTTACCCAAAGATGCCCCGACCTCGAGTGACAGTTTAAAGATGGATCTTATGTTTCTTTCCCTTCCGAATGTGTGTGTGTGAATGTGGCAAAGAAAGGATTAATTCAAGGATAAAATCGATCGAAAGCAATGGAATGGGAGTGCGCCTAAACAGCGTCGAAACAAAAGGATATTCACCGCGCGCAACATTCTCCCACAAACACCGTGCAGCGAGAGTGAGAGTATAATAAATTAAATTAAATTCTTATTGATTTATGCGCAAATCCGTGTCAAAGCAATTAAGAACAATTTATTACGACAGTCAAAGACGAACCGGCTGACGAAACACGTCCCGGCCCGTCCCGTCAAGCGGGCGAAGAAAATGGAAAGTTCCGGCTTTAAAGTCGTCGCTCGGTTTAAGTGCAAACATTCAACGAGTGAAGAAGAATCCTTTCGTGTTTTTCGACAGCCTAGGCCTTTTACAACCTTGAAAGTGGCTACAGCGCTGCTTCTATTTGGAAACGACCAGACGCAGGATTGCTCAAGCAAACAACAAACAAAATCACTCGGAATTAAATCATAATCAAGCTCTCATCCTTGCGCCCACCCGGTTGCGCTGGTGTGGAAGAACATTAGAAGTGTGTCTGCTTTCCTTGTCCTGTGGAGGGCTTAAACCAACAGCAAGGGACATCCAGCTGGGTGAGATGAGACTTTCTTTGTCGGAAGTCCACTCGGTCGGTCGTTCTTTCCTTTAATAAACACCGGCACACAGCACGCGGGTGGACGAAGAACAAAAGTGTTCGCCTCCCCATTCGGAAAGGCGCCTTCTTTTGATTGTCCGGAGCAGTTCCTCCGGAGGGCCATCTAGCTGTTCCATGCATCGAGCGGTAGTGGAAGGATGTTTTGCTTAGGTACCAGCATCATCATCATCATCAGCAGCAGCAGGAGCAGCAGCAGTGGGAGTATGTTCCTCCGGAACATGTTGTGAGGAGGAGAAAGCGCTTAAGAACGGACAACGCATCGTAGTTTATAGTAGCAGAGTTTCTTTGTCTCCGGTTGCTCCCGGACATCCTGCCGAGGACGGTGACATTCCAACCCATGTAGCCGAATGTTGCTCCTCTCCTTGTACTGTGCCTTCCCAAGAGGAGCGAGAAACAAGTTGATGATCTTTTAAGTAACCCTGACCTTTTGAACGCACGATGGGAAAGAACTAAATAATGGCCCACCAACCTCACCACCGCCTCCCACAGAAAGGACCAAACATTCCGCACCATACAAGGAAAACGGTCGCTTAAAGTTCTTGCCTAAGGTCCAGTCGAGACAATGCCCAGGACTTTAACCCAAAAGTTACTTTGCCAAGGGAAAACAATCACAGCTAAATACTTTCACTTTCTTCATGCACACGCCTGCTGTGGGCCATAAATTCTCCAAGAAACTTGCCCACATCCAGCCCGGGACGGTCCACCCAATTGAGGATGAGTGCATGTGTCTCTTTAAGAACTAATGTGTTCGCATGTGAGGGGTAAGACTGTGTAAAGGTATCGCTTTAAGCAGTCTCCGTCACTTCTCACTAGGGTGGAAAACTTTCGATGGGAAATTAATGAAGAATGCCTTAAGAATGTCGTGTCTGCCTTTCGTCCCTGCCGTGGGCACTGTGGCATTGGGATTTTCCCGTGCTTCGACATTTGACTCCTTTTGGACGGTGAGTAAAACTATTCATTCGGAAGTGGAAATTCTTCCAAAAAGATCTTTACACGGCTTGCCGAGGGTTTCCCAGGTTCGATTGTTCGGCCGAATTTAGGGCCGAGTTTGGCCAAAGAAAAATGCCATGAATGGTAAACAACAGGCTCCTTCAATAAACTATTCGCAAAGAAATCCTTCTCAACAGTTTTCGGACGGTTCGATGGGCTGAAGAACGGTCAAAACCACGGGGTCAACATTGATCAAATACCGAATGCCACAAACGAAACGCTCTCGGCCGGGGATCCCATATCTTGTTGATCCTTTTCCGGTTGACCAGTATTTGCATAGGAATTTGATTAAAACTATCATCGGCCACAAATTTGAAAGATAAACGACAGGCAACCATAAAAAGGTTCGGCAAAGTTGCTCGCTCCATTGTCCTGCTTTCCTTGCCACCTGTCGGCTGGTCAAATCATTGAATATTCAAGCAAAACAAGCATGTGGGTATAAAAATTGATTACGATTCAACGAATCGATTTTCCTCCCCCCATCTGGAACGATGATCAATGGCATGGAACCGAGTCCAATTAGTGATCAGCGACAAGTGGCCACGCGTTAAGTGACCTCCTGCTACCGCCACGATCGTGAGCCCGTGTACACAATCGATCGAAAGGAAACAAGGAAATGCCTATGCAGCGATGCACCCTCCTCAATCGTTCATTCCCGTCATCGAGCTAACCAGCCTCGACAAGCGGCGAATGACTCACGGGAGGGGTCACAAAGCGACCCGCGGACGAACGTCAATCGGTTCCATTGTGCTGCCATCATCAATTGGGTATGGGTGCTAGTTTTATTGATCTTTTGTCGTGGTTCCGGTCCGCTGATGATGCCGGCATCTTTGAGCAAATTCGGGTAGGGACTCATTCTCACTTTCACGTACGTGCCGTTTCGGTGGCACTTTGGTGTCATCCAAAATTCGACACCTATTGGGACCGTATTGGCAAAACGAAATAAAAAAGGGGGAAAGTTCGGAAGAATTTCGGGTGAAATGTTTGCAAACGAAAAGAAAGAAGAAAAAAAAACCTCACTATACATGGAATAGTTCCGAAGGGTCGTCTGTTCTTTTTTTTTTGTGTGTTGGTTTTGTTTACCGTATTGTTTGTTGTTTTGCCGGCCCGAAATTGGGCGATTCGGGTTTCGGGATCTTGTTTGCAGAAATTGATACATGGAAGCCCCTTTTTTGCGGACAACAAGTAGTCAATATATCATCATTAATCAGTGATTGAAGGCTCGATAATTGGCAAATAGGATGAAGGAGATTTGTAAAAGGGGAAGAAGCCAAAAAACAAACGTCGGAACCGAACCATATGTTTGTTTGAGTTGTGCCAAGGGATTGGGAAATTTTGTTTTTATTTCTGTACTTAGCTAGCATAATGTGGCTTTCCATATTGATCTTTGCAACCATCTCTCACAGCTCATAACTCAAATGGGTTAAAGAAAATACTATTTTCTTTATTAAACTGCACCAGTTTAATTCGCCTAGTTGAGCTATTTGACACAACACAGCCCACAACCTTGACGTAACAGCGGTTGATCGTGGCCGATCGCACCAAACTCCACTCAACTAGAACGGGGAGAAAAGAAGCTTCAGGTGGAGTGGAAACTTGGGTGAGAAAAATGAAAATTCCACGTGGGAAAAACAGCTCGTGCTCGACGAAAGCGTCAAAGGTATGCAAGTGTGTGCGGTTGGTGGGTGGCACTGCAGAAAGAAGAAAAACAAAATTCACCTCACGGCACACTCAGTCACGGTGGAGGGTGTGTGGAATGATGATGGGGTGGGGGAAGGGTGTGGAAAACTGTAACATAATGCTGCAATAATTTATGTTTATTTCCATTGTGTGCTTATTATCTATAGTTGTGTGTGTACGCCAGCGGAGTCACACTGGAAGCAAGAAAAATAGTAAAAAATAATAAAGCTACAACACCTAACGATGGGTGGACGGTTTTGGAGACCAAACCCCAATGAACTGAAGGGGAAGGAAGGGCTCGAGAAGGCAATCACGTGAATGATTTTGATCCACATCAGGTTAACAAACACACTCCACTAATGCTGCGCATAATGAGTGGAGTAAGAGAGATAGCGAAACAGGGGAGCTAGGAGAGATCATTGACTGGTATGTTGTTATTGCAGAAACTGCAGCTGCACGCGCTGTGATGATGAAATGCAGTTCACCAGTTGAAATGCGAGTTTCATATTTGGCAGACAGTTTCCCAACGGGTGCACAATGCAATCGAGGTCATTATTATCAGCAAACATGCAGCACACCCACCCCAACGCATTGGCAGTAAGAAACTCAGCCTCAGAACGCCAGAAGTTGAGAGATGCAACAGAAAATAAACCCGGGCCCGGGTTCTTCGGCTGGAGAAGGAATTTGAGCGATTGAATATGCATCCAATCTAATGATCTGCGTGCAGCACACACAGCGCTTGTGCAGTGCAGTTGGGGTGACCCTTTCCCATGTCTCGCTCATTAGCCCATGTCGGAAGAAGGTGGATTGAACCCGCATCATGTTTGTCCGCATTTGCTAGCGAGAACACCGAGAGGGGAATAAAATAACCGTTCTGTCGAACATTGTCCCGGGCCAATTTAGATTGTCCAAGAGATTACCGAAGGAATCAATTAAAAATGTGTAATACGCTACCCATTACGAGCAGAACTTCAACCGCGCTGGATAAGCTGGCAAACTTTCGTTTATCCCCTTGTCACAAAAAACCACACTACGCTCCCAACCCCACCACTAGCGCAAAACAGTGTGACGAGACTGAGGACAAATTTTGATTTATACTTTTGTTTGTTTTTAATCTTCGAACGGGTGGATGTTGTCGTTCGGCAAACTGGGGCGGTATTCCAGGTTAATCAATTGATTGTACGACAAACCCTTTCATCATCATCATCGTCGTCAACCCCTCGGAGCAGGCAGAAAGTGTCCTTGTGCCGTATGCGTCTCGCTTCCATCTCCTAAGCCATCGCCATTAACCGTAAGCCTTAAAGCAAACATATCAGGGAAGCCGTTCACGATAAGAATCTCTTTGATGTCTTTCAGCCACTGTGCTGGGTGTTTGTGTACGGCACAGCTCTCCACACCAACGAAACAGACTGTGCTAGCTTCTAACCGGCACCGGCCAGAAGGGACCGATGGTACCGTGGGGAGAGTAGTAACGATAAATCGTAAAAATCGAAAGATTAATTTACCGATATCGCTCAAATTTCTGCTCGAACGGAATACCGAAGGGGGGATATGGATCAATGCACCAATGCAGACGGATGCCTGAAAGAGGGGTATACTGGTACTTTACTCCGGGTGCCTTTCGTCAGATTTTCTTCCACCCGAGAAGGAGTTATCGATAATTAACCAGCTCAGTTTGCACTCGCTTACACTGAGGCTGTTGTTTGGTCGATGAGGCTTTTTTTCTTCTAAATGAATTTTAATTAACAATCAGTAATAGTTCATTGCTCGCCCGCATCTACGCACACACGAATTATCAGGCGGAGGCCTGGTTTTTTTTTTTTGCAAAAGAGAAATAATGTTTGCTGCAGTTTATTGAGTTTTTATGTCATTTTCATTCCAAGCAAAGAACAGATGGGCTTTAATTAAATATTTATGGGTTTCTGATACTGATCAGCCGAACATCCGAAGGTCACTTTGAAGATGGCATGTGCAGTTGCGCTTTAACGGTAGAAGCTTATCTAAAACTGAAACGCACATTCTATCGCGTTTCGAAAGACGTTTTTGGACGAAATGGAAATGTTTACGTTTGAGAACATTGACACATGGGTGTGATAATGACCGATTGGTAGAAGGTTAAACGATTCTTTATTTTACTGCTACCCGCTTCGATCGGGTTCGGGTCCATTAAATACGAATAAACCAAAGCTGCCTACCATCGAATCAATCGCTCACCAGCAAGAAGGAAGTACATAAAACAACGATCAAATCGCGTGTTTGACCGATTCGAACACGAAACTCCGTCGAACTTCACTATTCAATCGTGCACAATCGTCTCATCGACTCCTACCAACAGTGGCCACATTCCAACCCACAGCCCACAAAGGGATGACGATGATGAGGTGGATAGTATGTAAAAATTACACCACCAAATTTAACCTGCCCCCTTCGGCAGGCGATCGAACCGGTAGCGTCTTGGGAATTGGGACATTAGAAATCCATCGAACCGGTGGTGGGACTGGCGTGTGGGTCGAAACAAGTGCTGAAACTCATAAATATCGTTTCCCACTATTTATTGGAAATAAATATAAATTTCTTGTTTTTACGATCACCGTACCAACGTTTCCCGCGCGCTTCTAAGCCGCCACAGAAGCCAACAGGGCATTAGCTGTGGCGGTGATGGTGGTGGTGTTGTTCCCTTTCTATTGGGTTCCCGTCTCGTAGTAACAAAACTACGATTCTTTTCGTGCACACAGGGGGAAAATCAAAAACGACAACTATATTTTTACGGTCTAGTCCCACTCTGCCCTCGTTCGGTTTCATTGCACCCGGGGAAAAGCGGAGAAAAAGGAACGTTCCCGGTCGCTGTCAAATCGAGTAGCACCCACTAATAAATCGATCGACGAAATGTGGCCGTTTTCTTGAGGCAAAGATTTTCCCTGCAAGCTCTTAACACAGAGTTAGTTCTTTTTGATTTTCTTACATTACGAGCGATACTCGTGTAAGAAATGACTCTGTGTGTGTGTGTGTGTGGGAGTTTATTATGTTGCACCATGTTCCCTACCTAACATCCAGCCAAGGAAACCACTGTTGACCGATTTTTATTTCTCATCGCTCGAAGCCGTACGCCACGGATGATGACAACACGTGAAAAGTGTCAATTTTAAAATTCGATGCGCCTTTTGATGCGTCGGTGGCGTCAAAAGCAAAAAAACCAAAATTATGCCTCACCGTGTTAGCTCTAGTATCGTTTTTAAATAGCCTGTTTCTTTGCGACGATATACATATTTCACTGGGTGTTTCACACACGCAGCCGTTTTATGGTTTTCGACGAAGGCGCAATCTCTTTCTTTTACCATCGTTCACCACTTTCTGGTTCAATTTTGCTTTGCCCATCGAACGCGAGTCATCGTCACCGTTCGACAGCTAATTTACAAGTGGAAAGAAAATAAGATAAAACAAAAAAACGGATCACCCCGGATGAAACACTCGGTTGGGAACGGGCAAGCATGAAAAGTGTCCCAGGTTTATGAGCACCAGCACCAAGGGGGAACTTTGGGTTACTGAAATTAAGCAATAAATTTTCAAATTGAAAGCAGATGATGGGACAAAACTGGGACGCAAACGAGCGCGCGCACACACACGTACACAGCGAAGAAGACACCGTAAATCGATCGAATCGAATCGTTGTGTGGTTTTTCCGCATCGCTTTTTGTGACGCACGATCACGCAGCAGCATGAGCATCGAACGCATGATCGCAAGTGCCGACACGCAACGAACGAACGGTGGTTCGCTTCATCGGGAAGCACCGGTGCGTGTGGTTGACCTTTGCCAAGTCCGATCGATATCAATCACCTGTCCGTGTTCGGTCCTGCGCTCGGTGAAGCAGGAAGCCGCAAAACATTCCACCAAAATAACACGCTTCGATCCGATCGATTCGATAATTCATATAAATATAAATTCTCCATCCATTAATTAATTCTCTCATGCAACAGTGTATGATCGTTCTTCCCTCCATCCAAACGTCACCGCACCTGTCGAATATTCATCTTTCCAACCCCTTTTCCCGATCCCGGGGTGCTTCGATAGAAAAATCCTCCACACTAATTCCAATTCATCGAACGCACCGAACGCCGCACCACATGTACGCGGGCCTAATTCGATCGGTTTCGTTTTCGGCGCCTAATCATTAGCTCCCGTAGCGAGAAACACTTCTCTTCTCTCTCATACACTCTCGTACACTTGCTCATCTGTCAGTCGGTCGCAACCCTCGGAGACCCACTTCCTTTCCGGCCGACTAAAATACTTTCATCGTAAAATTTAATGTTAATTGTGTGGATCTTCTTTCCGATGTAGCGGCTGTCTCCGTTGTTGACACCGGCTTCGTTTGACTGTTTACACTGTACGGTAGGTACATCATCACCACCACCACCATCATCATTTGAAAATGTGCGTGCGAGTGCGTACAAAACCTCCGCTTTAAAGTGGGAAAACCCACTACATCCATTTGTGCAGCAAAGGTTTTAAATTCGCTTCCATTGATGGTTTGTGCCACGTAGAATGCGCTTGTTTTACTCGATCCGTACACGTACATGTTGGCAAAAAACACTTCCACACACACACACACCGGAGCACCTTCAACTGTGTCATTGTCAGCTAACGCGCCCAGCATAAGCCGGTTATGCTCTCGTTTAGTATGAAAACTAATGCCGAAACTTTTCGTCAACATTTTAACCAAAACCCATCCCCATCCCTCTGATGCCTTCGTCGTCTATCATCTCATCTGTGTGTGTCATGAAATCAGCTCACGGTTAGCGTATCGGCATGCACAACCACCGTACCACCTCCTTCGGTTTTATCTTGCCCATCGTCCATATAAAAACAGATGCTGCTCTACTAGCGATGTGCAATGTGCAGGAGCGTTCCTTTGGCAGGAGGCTTTTTCCTTCACTGGCTGAAATCCATCTCGGCAAACGATCGCGATGCACACAACGATGACATTCTACTAACTCGCCTGTCATCTTCCGTTCTAGCCGTTGTCATCAACCATTATTTCATTAGAACGAAAGTGAGATTTTCTTCCACCCCACCCGGGGAAACCTGGCGGGGAAAACCGGGGGAAAAGTTTTCCGTTTGGCTGCTACTGCGAGGCAACCGGCAAAAAGTACTTTAATTTGTACACCTCACCATCCGCTCGAGCATTCCGCAGCAAGTTCTCATAATAAGCATACGCATATGTGGCCATTCTTCCGGGGTGTGAGCGAGAGCTCATTTAGCAGCACCATTCAAGTTTTGTAGCTCAAGGAACCACACTATCGGGCCGGGAAGGCACGTTGGAGAAAGGGATGTTGTAAAACTTTTGCTTTTACTATACACCCCCCTACGCACACGTGTCCTTCCCACACGTGAGCCTTGCGGAATGGCTGTATTCGGACCATGTCGGAAGCACACATTTAAAGCCGGATTTTAGGTTTTTGCATCGACACTAGACCCTCCCCGCTCAAAACACTAACCATCTGATCCCGAGTGTCGTTCTGCAACAGGCAACACACCACAAGAACAGGCCATCGTTTAAAGTGGGGTTTTGTGGGGACGGATGCCCTGGTGCTGAACGGGTAAGAATAGCAATAACAGCTTGTCACCCGATTTCGGTGGTGGCTTTAAATATTATTAGATTTTAATACAAAATAATAACATTAACACCGTTTCCAACGCCAGCCAGCCAGCCAGCCAGTCTCTGTGTGAGTGAGGCTGATCTGGGTCGACGTTGTCTTGGCAACGTGTATTGACACTCTAGCATGAGATCCCGGCGTGAGTCATGCGCCAACACGCATCAGACACAGGCGAAGCGATCGCGACACATCGGTTGTCGTGTTTTGAGTTGATTAATTCCCAGAACCTGCTCCACGCGGCCTTTCCCGCGGATCCGGAGCACTGTTTATTGTATTTCGCCGAAAAGTGAGCACTTGGGGAACGTTTTGTTTTGTTCCGTAGCCGGCGACGGTCATGGAATGATGATTGATATATCACTTTGCAGCCTCGAGCCGTGTACCGAGATATTGAAATTCATTGTGAAAGATAGCTTTTTATGGCTCGTTTTTTTACTCAGGGACAAGTTATGAATGTGAAAAATACATCTTCCATTCTCACACTAGCACCGGCCTTAACAAATCAATTAATACAAAGCGCGCCTCCTCCGCGGCTCCTGCTTGTTAGTGCAGAAGCACGTGTAGGTTTTTCGGCCCAACATTATAAAAGGCTTGCTCCCTTTTGTGTGAGCTCCGGTTTTTATGGCCCAAACATGATCATCAATACATTTTTCCGATTTTCGGGATTTTCTTAGTCCATTCTGAATTCTGGGCAGAGAATGGGAAGCGAATTGAAAAGGGTCGCGATGTGTGCAATACCACAATGTACAATAAAAGGAAGAAAAAAAGGCACTAAAACCATGAAATTTATTCCCTTTCTGTTGTGGCGTAAGAATGGACCGAATGATTCGCTTTCATCTCGTGCTCTTTTCGGGGGGTAGAAACGTTCAGTGTTCGATAGAAACGATTATTAGAAAATAATACGACCATCAACCGATGGCTGGTGCTAATAGGTCGAATGGTGGTCGCGAGAGTGGTAATAAATTATGATCATGTACACGAGCACAGACCACAGAATGCCGGGGATCGACTCGACGATTATTGCTAACAGTAGCAACAAGAAAAACGAAAACTAATTCATATCGAAAGTTGGAGAGGGAGAGAGCAATCGCTAAATAAAAAGGACGTTTGCAGAATTTCACGCACTTGGGTGTGAGTGAACGTTTCGCACTCTGGTAGGATTATCATGGTCATGGGGAAATGGCTTTCCGCTACCAACGACTCGCCGTAAGCATATGGTTACAGCCCCAGCGGTTGTTATGGGGCCACGACTTTTTTTCGTGACTGTGTGTGGCTTTTCTCGTACGGTGTCTCCCGGCCATCCCGGTCGAATGGGGATGTAATGTGAAAGATGATAAATTATCGACTGTCGCGTTTGCTCCTCGGACGCGTTTGTTTCAAGGCATTCGTGAGTTTTTTTTCTTTTCATTCACGAATTAATGCCCTAGTACCCCACAGCTTGTCACTATCGCACTATCGGTTCGTTTGTCGAAGCCTTCGCTTCGACTTCCTCTTCTCGTGTCTGTGGTGTTTCAATATCTCCGGGAGACATCGGCCACCGGGAGACAGATGATTATGTTTTATTAATCCTGATCCACAAAGGCGCTCTTCCATCATCACCACAACCAGCAGCACCATCGACATTCATCGACACGAGGGATGCGTTCGCTATCAACAATCATCGAAATATCACACCATCGAACACAGTTCCTTCTGTTCCTCCATTCCTGGCGGAGAGGCCTGTGGGAATTGAAACTAGTTTTTTTCTCCGCCCTGTTATTTTACATCATCCTTGTGCCAGCCCTTCATACTTGTACAATCGGTACTGTATCGAATGTAGCGAAAAGATGTACTCCAATGGAAAACTACTCATTTCCCTACCGAAATCTGATGAGTTTTCCCCCTTTGATCGGCGTGTGCGTGTGTATGTGTGGAAGGTTTAGTTATACCCTGATGAATTAGAGAAATAATCAAACGGATAACGAACAAATGGACAAATTCGACGCAAATCTACAGGACGTGGAATTGCGCCATCCTTACCACGGGAGGGAGAAACGACAGCCTCACAGGAACCGGTTTGCCCTTACAGCGAGTGCGGATGCAAAGTAGCGGACAAAATGGAACAGCCAAAGAGGAAAAAAAAACGCGCGCGCGATTATTCAGCGCAACTGTCACGAGTGAACACGGCGGAAGAATGAATCGAAACCGGAAAAAGGGATTTACTACTCGAATTAAATCAATATGGATAAGCAACGGGGTCTGGCGGTGTCTGGCGGAGCATAATGCGCCATAGGGCACACCATTTTTGACAGCACCGAACAATAAACTTTAATTTATGGCATCAAAATTGGTAGCTCCCGATATATTCGTGTGAGGTTTTCCCTCCACGAAGAAGAGCAAGCTGCACGAGAAGGAACAGGCAAAAACTAAAGCAAACACATGAGAGATGGTCTGCCTCGAGCTGTAAGTGCATCCGCCTGTCACGACCGGAAGTTAAGAGTTTTTTTTTTTCTTTCTCCTTGAATGGTGACTCAAGAGGAAAGAAAATTACTTTCCTTTGATTCTTGGTGAAGAAGAAAAAAACAACAAAAATGCGGTGAAAAGAAATGGTTTAAGAGCGACAGATTTACCGGCTCTCAAGCCTTGGGTTCTAAAAGCAACAGACACCATCGCTTCTGTCACACTATCTATCGTATCGTTTGCGTTCGTGTATCCACTATTAAAAGATAGCTTTCCGGAAGGATTATTGAATGTGAAAAATATGATTGCAAATCCATCATCACACTGCTGACGCTGAGAAGCCTGCAAACGAAGGAGTGCATCTAAAATGCAAGCCTCATTAAAAAGCGAATGAATGACGCCTGTCTGCATCGTGACCGGAGGTCGGATTTTTGCTTTTGTTCCTAGGGGCCGTGTCTTGTGAATCGATTCGATTCGATTTTGGATGGGAGCCGGCTTGCTTGCCCGAGCCTGACTGACCGAGAGCCACCGAGTGACAGGATGCGGAAGCAGTTGTCCTGGTAGGTGAGCTGTAGGTAAACAGAACTGTCTGACGCTTTAGCAGGGCAGAAACGAGACAGAAGTTTCCGGCTGCAACAGACACGGCCGACACTCGCAGGAAGCCATTGCTGAAAGAAAAGCAGGTCAAAGAGTTCGTTCTTCGATCAAGAAAAGGAAGCTTCAATACTGCAACCGGCAAAACTTGCACACGGTTATCTACGAGCTTCAGCTCACGGTTTGGACTATTTATAATTAACCATTATTTATGTGCCCATTGATTGAAATAAGCTCCGGATCGGAACGAGTCGGCACTGGGCCAACATGCAATTGTGTCATTTTCCCAATAAGAAGAAGGAAAAAACGGGCAACGGGGAAATGCAAAATTAGAAGGAAACCGCCTGGGAAGGGAGGGTGGAAAACAGTTTTATCGCAATTATGAAATCTCACCATCGCATGCCGGCGTTTCAAACGTTCTTCCGAAGCACCCGAGGATTGCCCGTCCACGGCTAATAAACAACCAGCGCCGAAAGGAGTGCTTCCCCGGGGGGGCGGTATTCGAAGCCAAACGATAATTACATCAATTTTCAATCCGTTTTCCTCGATTAAGCGACCTCGGTTCCTCGGGTCGTCAAATGCACACCTTCGTGATATGCAACCGGGACCGTTACGGGTGTCTATTTGATTGCACTCTGCACACAAATGCACTCGTTGTTTGTTTGTGAATGCGTGAAAATGCGTAACCGAGTGCGAAACCCATTATTCCCTCTTCGGGGCTTCTTCGCTATGGGAAATTAATTATTGAATATCAATTACTAATCTTTTATCTATTCCGAACTCTTAAATACACTTAAGAATGTGATGGCGCATAAAACTCGACTCACTGATTTCCATTCCCAGTGCACGTGGTTGTCTGTCACTGTTGATAACACACGTCCAACTTTAACGGTGAGTGTAAATTATTTTAGTCCACTGGAGGTTTTTTTTTCTTCCTTTGAAATCTTACCTCCAGAATGCACATAATCGTTGCCGCTCAATACGGATGTGTGGGGTGTTTCAGTTCTTGTACAAATGCTGATTTTATCACTGCCCTCACAACGGTGCATTGGTTGCATTGGTGGGCACTTGCCGCGGCGCGTACGAGTTTTGACGGATGTAAAATGGTGTTTCAGCACGCGAAATAGGCTTTGCGTGTTTCGGTAGCGTACGTGGCATCGGAGAACGCAACAGCAGCAAAGGGGAAGGGACAGAAGGGGGAGGAAAAAAAACATTCCCGGGAAATTCTCGATGGGGTTTTTGGTTGTGACGACCGAAGCTATCGGTGATGTGTGTAATCGAATGCAAAAACATTGGAGGAAGCAAAAAAAAAAGCAAATGCACCTCACCGAGCGTGTTCAATGAGTTATTTATAAATAATTATCTGCAATCGGATTGTTAGAACGACAAGTTCTGGCTGGAAGGCTATGTTGGTCCATGTTGGTGAGGGGTGAGTTTCATGTTAATCAAACGATGCCAACTGCTAGATAAAATGGCAAATGTATATTAAAACAATTCTGGTATGTTGGGAAAGGTAGGGGTGTACTTGGGGGTGCGTAACGGACTGAACGCTTGAGCCGGTAATATTGATTCTTGGGCTAGCCGATACACTCGCACAAACAAAACAACTCATGAAATTTTAATACGAGGAACTGAAATAATATACTATCTGCTGTACTTATTTACTATTGCAGGCAGATAAAGCAGGAATTGATTTATACTGGTCCGTACCGTATCATCGTTTCACGCTGTCAAGAAACGTGTTGAAATGTGGCTCTCGAGTGCTTCCTTGTCCGAACCCGACTGCATGCTTGTTGATTCAGGACGAAGGATCACGAAACCATACTCTTTCTCTCTCTCTCTCGCTATATTTCTTTCGCCCTCCCTCCCATAGAACGTTGGCGTTCTAGTTTTAGCAGGAACAGGAACGCAAACGAGCAAGCGTGTAATCAGCGCAGATCAACGGGGTTGAAAAGTGTGTCAAAGGCCATTACATCCCATTAGAAACTTTTCCCTTTTGTTGCCCACACACGCACACATGGACGTATGGGTGGCAACGCGCACACATGCCGAGGACTCGACTCCATTCTCCTTGACCATATGCACTTGGCATGTGCGAAGAAGTGGGTTACCGCAACCGAGCGAACAACACGCGTTTTCAACCCCCTTTTTATTTTATTCAGCCCAAAAACATCCCTGCGGCCAGCCAGCGTTGGTGTTGGACCGTTTTACCGCGTTGAGTGCGTTTACGGTGCGCCGTTACGCACGCTATTGCCCATTCCAGGAGTGCGTTTTTCGAACAGTTGTGTGCGTATATTTTGTTTTTCCGTCCGTTCGTTTACTTTTGCTATCGTTTGCATTGGGTGTGTAATTAAAAACTTCTCCCCCTTTAACAAACGCTGATGCATCAGGTGCATCGATGGGTGGGAGGTAGCTGCTTCTTTTGTTTGTATAAGTGCGAACTAGGACACATCGTCCGGATTTCCAGCAAAAAAAAAAAACACATTGGCCCATGTGTTGGAATAATGGGTGGGTGACTTTAAGCCCGAAGACATTAATGGCGCACCACGCTTCGGGCTTGATGAGTGCGTTATGAGAGCATCGCACATAATCTATGATTTATCATCGTTTATTTATCTCATTAGGACGATAATTTGATCCTCACTCGCTCTCGCTGTGTGTCTGGTGCGTTGCCTCTAGGATATTATCCACCCCATCCAGCGTAATAAACCCATCATTACTAGTTGTTGTTCGATTCTTGCCCTTCAATCTGCAAGCACAGAGAAAAGACATCAGCAGCTGCCGGGGAGGGAAACTTTGCAGACCGTACAGTATCCCTTTAATGGAGCCCGCCACAACGGATAATGAACCGGATGTATCGGCATACCCTACCAGGGAGATGACAACCCAACGCAAAGATCTTTATCCCATCTTATTTATGAGCTTAATAAATCTTTATATTATTATTAACAAAAATATTGCACTCATTTCGCCATACGAGAATTGCCACCCCTGAGGGGGATGGGGACTTACCCCAACCACCCCTCCAAACATCAATACGAGTTCAATTTGTTTGCTTATCGGGTCGACATGGTTGGCAATCTCCAATCCATGCGCCAGTTGCCATTGTTCAATCAGTTCCCGCTTCCCGAAAATGGTCCACCGGTTGATTAGAAAATTGCTACACTCATTGCTATTCGTCACTCGCGTTGCTTTACGATGTCACACATCCGGTTTTACAAACTGTCGTGCCCGGGTCGATTGGCGGTGGAGATGATTTTCTCCAATTGAATTCCTCACAAACTCCCGACCTCGTATCCCCTCCCCCCCTCGCTCCGGATGGGCCAAGAAGCGTTATCCGTTAGTAACATTTTTTTGCTGTTGTTGGGTCGCTATTGGCATCGAACCTGGTGTATGGGGATGAATTGAGTTTGATGGGAGGTTACGATATATTTCGCTTTTATCAGCTCGATTGGTCCCTCGGTGTTGGTTGTTTGTTTGGATTTGGATTTGTCGTTCGCAGTCGCACTTACGGGGACAGTAGCAAACAGTGCGCAAATAGACATTCAAAGCCAATCAAGCGCTATGTTATCATTAGAGTCAATTCAGATTCGTGATTTATGTGATCGCGAGCACTTTGATAGAGTCTGTTTAGTTTGGTGGACAGTTGCGACCGCGGAGTGCCAGGGAGGATGTGCCACACACACCATTCCACATCCCCATTCGGCCCACAAACACTGTGCGTCGGTAATGTGTGAGAGCAATTGCGCATCATTGGTTTGTGGTTTGGCCGATCGGGACACTTTCGCGGGATGGATTATCGATAGGGGCATGGAGTGTGGTGGGGGAGGATGAAAGTGCCCAGCACGGGGCCCACCGTCGTCCCGGCAGCAAACAGACCGATAATGGCGCGCATAAAGCATACGAAAACAGCAACAATAATAATAAACGCCACATGTTGTCTGTCGCGCGTTATGTTGCCCTCGTGTTCGCATACAACAAGCAGAGAGACACCGTTTCACCGACGAGACGCGTGATGAACATTTCGTACCATTTTTCTCCCTCCATTTCAACCACAACCACACCAGACAACGTACGGACGAGTCACTTTCCGTGCAGCAGTGTCTTTCGGGGGTAAATGTTTCGTCTTTAAATCCGGTCTTGGAACGGTCCGTGCGTCCGTTCGTTTGTTGTTTGGTTTTGTCGCCAGAATATCTCTCCTTCTCTCGTCTTATGGTCGTCCGAACACGAAAACAACCCCCTCGACATACGGCTTATTGTCGGCGTCATCTTGCAGCCAATACCCGGTGACACTGACACTACCGTGTCTTCGTTTGCGATCGATGCGGGTGTGCAATCGATTATTTGTCCTGCCACTTTTATTTCGCACAGAAAACATCCACCCTGAAAGGGTTTGAGGTGTTTGAGGTGGGGCAAGTACAGCACAGGATGAGGGCCCCGAGCGGACGGGAACAAATCATCCCCAAACGTAATCCGTGTTCTGCACCGGAAGAATTGAAGCTTTAGTGTTGCGAGGTTCTTCTGGTTTGTATTATTTTCGACACGCATTTCTCTTTCGACACGATCGATGCGTGTTACGATGCGTATCTTCGTGCGTATCGTCGTGCGATGCTGCCAGAAAAGCAGATCCGGAGACACCCGGAGATTTGCCCAATGATTTTTTTCTTCCTTTCTTTCTTTTTTGTTTTGTTCATTCTCACCGATGTCGCCTCTCGTGACCAGAAGCAATGCAATAATATAAATCCTACCGGGATGGATGGGAATGCTGGCGAGGGCGAGCCTTTCCCTGCTCCGGCACCTCCGCCTCCGGCCATCGTAAACGATCCCAATGAGTAACCCACGTCCGGGCATGTACTGTATGGATTATAGATTAAGATCCGACGACTATCGTTCGGAACAACGACCGTTACGAGATGAGGAATGAGAACCGAATGCGATGCATGTAAGAAAGAAACGAAGAAAAGATCCCCTGGTGTCTCGCGAGCAGACACTTGCACGCACTCTTTTACATCCGTTCCGTCGTTTGGAATCCGATCGCACGCACGGAATGCGCGTTGAGGATGAAGATGAGTTTGCTTGCTTATTGCAGGAACAGACACTTATCTACGCGATTGAAACCCTTGCGGAAGGTGGGTGATTTTGAATTTGAAATAAATACTCACAAAAAAGAACATAATCTTGCAAAGAATTCTAACTGATTTTTTTGCTTGTAGAGAATATCAACAAAACAATACTCGAATATAATCGGAGAATATATTTTTTTATTTATTTCCAAAGACCAAAACGTCACCAAAATGTGTGCGTGCTCAATGTTTTTTTTCTTCCTCGGGTGTGTGAGTATTCGTCAGGGGGATTTATGAACATTCCATGACACGAAACCCGAACAATTGAGTGCTTCCGTCTCGATCTTGATCATCTTAAGCCCGTCGTCGCTTAAGTGAGGAAGCAATCAGATGACGTGGAGAACAAAACTAATAATGTCTCTGTTTCCGATGCTGCTTTAACTCGATCGATTGATGCAAACAGTTAGCTGTGTTGAGGAAAAAAACGAAAAAAACACAGAAAGCCTGATCCCCACCCCATCCGATGATGCAATCGGCGATCGACGACGACGCTTGGGAAAATATGATCGAGTTGCATCAATGGCATCGAATCCCGGGGTGGTTTTGATTTCGTTGCGGAAGTTTCAATTAAGGCTAATGATTGAACCACTTCCCTTCTGTGACGGGACCATTTACACACACACACACACCGCCGCTCGATGTGCTGCGGGTGTGATGTGTTGGTGACAGTCATTCGAACATCAATTTATGACCCTTCTGCCCTTCTGCTACCGCATTCTGCTACGATTCCCACCCAACTCCGGGATTCGTTCGCTTGTTTTATCGGTCCGAAACGGTTTCGGTCTTTGAACAAATCTCATCGCCAGAGATTTTCGTGAGCCCGTTTGTGTACGTCGTTGGCGTCCCATGCTTAAAAATAACTTGCCACAACCGTGTTTGAGCGGCTCCGTGGCCCCATCGAAAAATGGGTAGCATTGTTCTTGAGATCACATCGATTGAGAGGGGTGCGTTGGGAGATTGAGGTGCACACTTGCGGACTCCCTTCCCGAACTCCCTTTCGCTTGAGGATGGATGGGAATGATTTCTAATAACAGGTGTAATGGTAATTTATTTATTTCATTTCTCAACCTCTTCTCGGTTGTGGTGAGGTTGCAAGGTGAATTTGTCGATTGTCTTTACCAACCACTCAGCCGCCCATGGTACCCGATCAATCGTTCGAATGTTTATCAAAATCCAAAGCACTCGCACGAGAATGTCCCCAAAATATAAACAGCCCAGCGCTTACTTTTACGATCGGTCAGTGTGTATTTCTACCATTGTCACCCTATTTTGTAAATTATGCCGTCCCAGTGATCGTCCGTGAGTTTGCAGAAAAAAATAGGAGGAAAAGCTGAAGGAGCGGTTTATTTTCAGTTTGCAAAATAAAATATGATATCCAACCACAACTCGAACTCGCCAACCATCAGCAGCATCATCATCAGCACCGAGCATCGTGGGATGACAATAAAATTTAATTTAACACAGCGAACAAACACCGACCACGGCACGGGGGTACCAGGTAGAGCACATAATCTCACACATCTCGGTCCGGTTCGTCGATTGTTGTTGATATTTGGACGATGGCGAGTAACAATTTTCGATCACATTTTTACACCCGATTAGCGTGCCTTTCCCGCTGCCTTTGGTACCTCGAAACGAACGCGATCCGCGCTCACCGATCATTCAGGTTCGCGTTTCAAAGCAAACCGTGGGTGGCCGTTGGAAAGTCAACAGTAACAGCACTCGCGCTGCGGAAGAATGGTTACTTTACGATCGATGCTGCATCTTGCGTCTTGGTCGCGATGGTTCTATCATAAAATTTTCGTCGAACAGAAGCACCAGTCGGTTGTTGGCACGTTAAACAAACAAACAAACTAAACGCCTAAATCGGCGTCATCGACAGTTTTTTTTCCTTTTTCCCCTCGTGCTTTCCTTTCCACTTATTGTCTTCCGTCCCTTTTGACGATTTAGCTGCCAAGCCCAGTAGATTGCACGATCAGTGGTAAGATCGTGTTACAAAATAATGAGCATCGAGTCTCTCGTTGCAGGCCCTGGCTGGTGGGGTGTGCTACTCTTCTTTAACCATTTCTCGCACGGGATGGTTACAGAAATTCATTTATTATATATTGATTAATTTGCACCACGGCGGTGGCGGTAATTAATACGCCCCGTGGGTATCTTGGGTGCATGTTTGTGGCGCGAGAAGGGCTTGTTTAGCGTCGTTTTTTTTTTTATTTTGCTTCTACCGCACGCATATCTTCCCAGAACCAGTGGTCGGACACTACCGTTAGAGACATTAGCAGCGATGGAAGCAGTAACGAAAAAAAAATGAGCATGAGCTATCGAATAGTTAAACACCATCCACAGCGACAGCTGTTCTGGTGAAGGCAATTTAGCGTACAAACTACTGGGCAAAGAGTAGTCGACCCCGTCGCGGGCTTCTAGAAGATAAAAAAAAACGAGAGACCCCTTTCTTTTGGGCCGCTTTTCGTTTATCTCGATACACCCGGTCCCGGTTGAAGTGTGTGTGTCTGTGTGAGTGTATGAAAATGTAAATTTGTTCCGTTGTGTCCGTATGCTAATGAAGAAGGAAGGAAGCATGCATGTGTGAGTGCACCCTTTCCATACCAAGGGCAAATTCTCACGCCAAAGCTGAAGATCGCTTTAATGAGGTGGAAAAGAGGTGGTCCCTTAATCTTCGTTTTTTTTTTCACGCAAACACACACACTTTATGCGATCGTTGTGCAGATCAGTAATGGTACAATTTTGTCTAGCTGTTTTGCTAATGAGATGAATTCGATTCATATACAGGGTGTTGCTTCCGATCACACATATCACCCAGCAGTTGTGGTCTTTATCTGTTCACTTCCTTCCAGGCAATGGTTTGATAAAATGGTGTAGAATGTACATTTGAAAGGCAGCCTTATGCCGATAAGTTGCACCATTGTGGGATATTACCACTGGTCGCGTTATCTTTGCACGCGGAACACCATGTAAATAATGTTTGCCTTGAAATTTAGCTCCATTCAAAGGGAATGTTCCAGTATTCGAACTTCTTTTTATTTGATGCTCATTATCGAGTGGGTGTTATCATCACGCTTCCAATACTAATATTGGTGAGTATAATTAATGCATAACGTATTTTGTTTTTTGCACAACAACTAATTTGGTTTCGTTTTTCGAACAAACATTATGGCAACGGTCCTCATGCGCTCGCACTGTAATCGTGAACCATATTTCATGCGCTTTATGATATAATGCTGACGAAATTGGAGGTCTCTCTTTGTTCAGCAAAATGGTCACCATCGATCACTTTCTTGCCACACTCGCGTTCGAAGCGGGAACCCACCAAAAGCCAGCCATGAAATTCGTATCAGATTGTGCAGATAGTGGAGGTTAGCATCCCGAAGCCCAACGGCTTCCAACGGCACCACTAGAAACAATCGCAACAAACGGTTCTCAAGTGTGCATTGTTCTGTGGCAGAGTTGTTTTTCGTTCCCTCCTCCCCCCAAAAAAACTATCCCACCATCACCACCACCACCACCAACGCACCAATACCACCGACACGATGCAGAGGCTTCCGACGACAATGCAGCCTGACCGAGACCACGGCGAGCAGCGACCGGCAACGTCCGTCATCTGGTGGCTGAATTTATTAACCAATAATTAAAAATTCTCGAAAGCGGGCGGCTTAATTAAAGTCATTGTTCCAGATATTAATCAGCCAGTTTTGACTCGTCGTTTTTCGGAGCCATTTTTTTGAGTTTTGTTTGTACGGTCGCTCGAGTCGGCTGCCGTCGCCGCCGCCATCCGACTCGTGTGTGGGAGTAGGACCTTTTGGTGTGTGGAGTGTGGTTGCACCTCGATCTTCGGACGTAATTTGCTAAATTTATTTAAAAGCTTCTCCATTTTGTGTGTGT
>KI422932.1:24172-41846 GCA_000473375.1 Anopheles culicifacies | reverse complement strand
CACTGATTGTTTTGCAAACAATTACACCAAGAAGTGTTCGCGGTGTGCAATTTAGACATTTTACCAGTAACAAAATGGAGAGTGTGAATAGTTCCCCTACAAACACACACACACACACACACACGGTCGGCAAAGTTGGAGTTAAAATAAAAAAAAAAGGAGATAATCATTATTGCTTCAACACGAGAGCAGCTAATGCATCATCTCTCCCCCCCCCCCCGTTTGCGCATCATCGATCGACCGAGCCGATCTGCATAAAGCACGCATCCAACCGATGCAGCGATGGGGTACGACAAATGGGAAAGCTTATTCCACACACATGAGGGAGTCACGCGTTTGTCACGGTGCACTAAAGATGATGAATATTCATCCCTTTTTTTCGTATCATCTCATCATCGCGCATCCGTGCCAATCTGCTTTTAATGACTTTGGGTAGAAAGAGGGCTTGGAAAAGGGGTGGTTTCACACAGTGGTGATTGCACATATCATTAGGCATCTCTCCCCACACAACACCGCCGTGTCACTGCGCATTGATCTGCAACACAGAAGATATGAGAGAGAGAGAACAAGAAGAAAGAGAATGGTATGAAATGAATATACCCTCAGTGATTCTCTTATCTGTGGTGATGGGAGAGAATTAATTTTGTCCAATTTGAGATTTCGAACTGAGTAGCGCCATGTTGATAAGGCGAGCTCCTACGCATGGCACTGTTTCGTACACCAACGCTAGCCACGCTAAAAGAGAGCGACATTCCTGTGATACACCGCAACAGACACATTCGTTGCGGTAATAATAAAATGCTCGTCATACCTGACTAATAAAGCGAGAAAATTGACGTAATGTAAAGCTATAATTTTACTTTCCTTCATCCGTGAGTCTTTCGCTCGTTCTTTTCACATTAAACAAAAAAAAATGGCAGTGAAAAGCGCACATCAAACAGGAATGCAATATTTCGTACCATTTTCTCTTGGCCAATGACACGGGAGAAGTTTGAAGAAGCGTAACGCTGCATTGCATCGCAAACCGGCGCTCGGGTACGCTTAATCCCATCAAACGGTCGCTCTCCATCAGCTTGCCTGGGCAATAAATATTTGCGCAAAACAAAAAACAAAAACAAAAAAACGATTGAACAAATGCATCATTGTAATTAAGATGCGCGCGGGAAGAAAATGGAATGAATTATTCACAATCTAACGCACCGTGACACACCCGTTTCTCTTGCCCGTAAAGGCAATGCAAACCTAATGCCATTCGATGGAGAAAGGGTTTGGTAATAGATAATGATATCTTCCACCCATACACCTACCACGCCAGGCGGTTTGCGTGCTTTGGTGAAGTTTTGTTGTCTTGTTTGTTTTCTTTTTCCGTTGGCTTTGCTTTAACGTTCTAAATTTAGCTGCAAGCCGATCGGGGATTTTCCAGCATTTTTCAACGGGGTATCCTTGTGAGGTGTGAATTAGCAGTCCCGCGGCGTGCAATGAAGTGGGTGTGAAATTATTTTTGTTTCAACCACCAAGCAAACACCCCGGATAGCGTCCTGAAATTGATCGGCGGTTGCGGGTTCTTGTGGTAGATGTGAGAAACTATTACTTTATTTTTAGAACGCGTTTACTCGCATTGTGAACAAAATGGCGATATCGCTGGTAGTATCTGCAGGGGTTTCCGAACGCGTTAGAATCATGAAACGTACTCCAATAGGTAGATGCATTGCATTGCACACATATGCTGCCCGTTAAACGTTACGGATGTGAGAAATAAATTTCACCTTAAACATCATTTTCAGGTTTTTTTTTGTGTTGTTTTCTGTTACCATTTTTCCACCGCTTCCCCGAGCTGAACGTGCATCGTTGCGATTGGTTGCGTTTCGCCATCGATGCAGAGCAATCGTGCAATCTGCAGCTGCATAATTACTGCGATATTGATTGAGCGAATGAGGGAAGGTGCGGCTGAATGCGAAACTGGATGGCATTTGATGGCAATCCGATACGCAAGGCAGCAGGAACGGTCAGCAAATCTTCGGTGCGGAAGAGGCAAGATCGATGGGTCACGGTGATGCACCGTAGTGCATGATAGCAGCGATTGCACGTTCGATAATGCATGCCACTGTTCGGTGCAAGGCAGGCGGGCTTTTAAGAAATTTCTCCCAATAACCATCCGTGCATACGTATGCATCGACTTTAATCGTACCCATCGCAATGCCGATTGCATGCGTACAGTGTAATGTTACGGAGCGCTTCAAAATAGGGCAATTCGCGCTCGGCAGGTTTTATGCGAACGTTATTGGGTGTGTTTGTTTCGTTGGAAATGAGTGATGAATGCTATCACGCACAGGGTCGATCAAATCGGTCGATGGAAAACCTTTAAATTCCTGTACGATTCGTTGGCATTTTTTTACTATCCTTCTGTATCCGTTCATACTCAATCGATAAATAAAGCTGTTCACGATAGCTGAATGCACGGAATGTTCGTTCAGACACATTTTACATTCCAATCGACTGTATACTCCATTTTTTTTATCGTATCTTATTTATAAAATCCTTCACTCCAGGTGATTTTTCCGTTGATTGCGATTAATAAGAGTGTACTTATGCTGGTTTACTGCATCAACTACCACTAAACGGTTTATTACAGTGACCGAGAACTATTTAAATTCAAATTACTCACGTTGACAAGCGTGCGCGTGAAACATTTCAACATCAATTTGCGGATGAAACATTGCACGATGAAACATTTCATTTGGATTTATAAAACCACAACAAACCGTTACATTTAATAGAAAAAAAAAACTTTGTAAACGAATGTATGCATTTAGTTTACACCTTCTCTTTAGATAATTCTGATAATTTTAATTCGGACGAATAGAAAGTGTAATATCTAAACTCATTTTTTTTAGTTGTGTTTTTTTGTGGTTTCTTATTACCTACGAGATGGACTGATGCAAACTCGCGTCTCTCGGCATCACAAGCTAGCTTTGTAAACAAATGTCGGTTTAGTAAAGCTACACCTTTTTTCGGCACTTAAAACAAGAACCTAACCTCATCTCTACTGCACAGAAAAGGTTTTTTTTTGCTTCGTTTTTTTTTTGAGATCTCCTGGTGTATAGGGGTGAGTCCTCTTCAGCCACCATGGGTGCCAACGAATACCAAAGTGATAGGTACAGTCGCATTGACTAAAATTCTACACAACTATGATTTAAGCAACACAAAAAAAGCATAATACATGATAAAGCCTTATATACAAAGTGGTCCACCGGCTCCAAACATGCACCATCGCAAACCCTGCGGCAGCGTTCCCACACTACGAACGTGGCAGATCCGCCACAAAGTAGTCGGCCGGAATCTGGTTGAAAATGTTCTGCATGATCGCGAGCAGTATGTCCTCGATGGTTTTGGCAATGATCGGCTTCAGTGCCTCCGAAACCGGGCGCCAATTATCGTTCAGGTACTGGTTAGTGCTGTCCTCCAGCACCTTCACACCTTCGAACAGGTTGCCCATGTGCAGCCGAAGTCCGGAAATGGTGTAATCCACTTTGGTGGCGGTAACGTTGTAGAACACGTGCCCATTCTTCTGGTACAGATCGGTCGTCGTGCGCATAATGATGTCCATACCGCCTGCAACGCAAGTGGATGTAAACAGTGCTTAATCCGATGATGGCCATACCCGCTCACTGCCCGCTACTTACTTGGTTCGAACCAACACTTGCCGTGTCCGTTCAGCGGAATCACCAGTATACGGCCCTGCATATGGTAGTTGCCTTCTAGCCGCATCTTCGGCAGACGGATGTGGGTTTCCCAGCTGTAATCCTTACTGCTGACACTGTGTCAAGAAGGAGGTCGTTATTAGACGGGGATGCATTAGGGGCACCCGGGTGGGAACTCTCAATATCTTACACGTTTCGAACGACTTTGGTACTGGCAAATCCGGTGACCACCACCTTGGAGAGTGATGCGTTGACACTGACCGGTCCATCACCTTGCAGAATCCTTATTTTGCTGATCTTCATCGGATCGATCGTGCCGACGTGCTCTAGCCCTTCGATGCCTGTGAAACCGTTCCGAAAACCATTCGATCAATGTCAGCTTGGTACGTTCCAGAACACGCAAGCAAGCATTAAGAGTTGCTCGAGATAGACATAGTGCAAAGTGTGGTACACTTTCGCGAACTAGTTTCTCTATATATATATATTTATAACTACGTTACTGGCCAACTAGTAATAAGGTCGATGGCCGTATGGTTCGGTACAAGCGTTACCGGTACTTGCAGACCAAACATGGTCGCTAAAAACCTACGCCAACCAGGACGGTATGTGGTCACCATGTCACCATGTCATGCGTTAGGAGACATGCACCCTAAACTCCACCCCACGCCAGTGCACCATTGCATTGACCTCCATCTCGGTATCCTAAAAGAACCTAACCATGTCTGCGCGCGTTTGGTGCAAAGTTGTTTGCGTTTCGCGTAAATCGTTGCGCCTAACCTTGCAGCTCAACAGTTACGCCCGGTACCCATTACGATGTCCACAGAGTATCTGCTACCGCTCCACCACGTTTATGCGTGTCGTGGGCACAGCTGCCCAGAAACGGGTCGATAACTTTCAGCTGTCAAATTTTATCGTTCAATGCACCCTGGTTTACTGTTAGTTGTGGCGATATATATGTTTTTGTATCTACCAACAAGACCAGCTTTCATTTCCGAATGCAAATCGTGTTCAGAAGTAAGTGGCCTTTTAACGGTTTTGCACTGCACTAGTGGCGAGTAGAATGATCTTATGAAATTCCAACGATCGATGGTTAGTGATACGTAGCAGTTCAAGGCCTCGCGCAAGATGGGGGTCTCGTGTGCAGTGAGGCATCTAAACGCAGCACACCGGGGTCGGATATCGTGGAAAGCGGTGAAGGTTAAAGCGGTTTCCAGAATGAGGTTAGATGCACTGTGTGTTCCCTTCGATACGTTTTGAAAGACGGGAGGCACTCACTCCCATGAGCGGTCCCCGTAGGGGAAGATAAAACTATTTACCGGTTACTAGCTTGTCGAACAGCCCTTGGACGGACTCGGTGGAACAGTCCACGAAGTTTGTTTGATCGAACCGGCATGTCTTGATGAATTCCGCTGCATGATCAGCGCAGCCACGGGATGCATTTGCAACGAAGAGAACGAAAAGAACAAATTGATTGGATAAGAGGAGATTTCTGAGGGATTCGCGGATGTGTTTCCGTTGCTGATGCCTACGTTTCGTATCGAACGGCATGCTAGCGGATGCGGTTGGAATTAAAACAGTGGCCACACTGGCTAGACACGCAACCAGCATCCATTTGGATGTGCTCCAGAAGTTGCCGCACTTTGCAGACATGGTGTCTTGGTTGAGTAAGATGTGGTGTTGGTGGACGTATCAACACGTTGAGGATGTTGACTCAGCAACGTTAGATTGATGCAGCTGCAATACACACTAGGACATTCACGGACAAAGCACACGCACAGCCCTTATCAGACAAACTGCTGGAGCGGTATGTTCACTGTTTAAGCCTCTTTTGTTCCGTCACTCTTTCTGCTGCTGTCAGTCAAGAACACGTGCACGAAACACAGGTAAAGTCGATGAGAATACTAAGAATCGGTTTATCACCACGCAGCCTCTGATACAGGCATCGAGCGCAACCGTGCAACCGTGGGTACAATCGAACAGCAGGCGTCTGAAAGCCCAACAACACTAGTGGCACGATTTATATAAGCTTTATATACCTTGGGCCGATTTGGAGAGTGTGCTAACGATGCAATCAGCAAACGGTACTACTCACCTGCCCCGTACCTGGGGCCTGGTCAGAACGAGCCGCTCGCTCGCTCCACCTCATTAGAAATCCATCCCTACTCCACACGCCCTTCCCTCCAGCAGGCAAGAGGTTAGGTTTTTGCGGTTGTAAACAGTAGCGACGCCACATTCGATCTCTTGCCCGCTTCCTCCACCTTCCGCTAGAACACGAAATGCTCCCTCCCGCTGCGGGGTGAGATGCGTTGCAATGGAAAACTGCTAAAACCGTCTACGACTGACTGCTACGCGATGCTTGCCATGCGCGTAATCTTAAACGCACGAAGTTTGTGAAATATCACACAGCTTGGCAACTGTGTGTCTCCACTCAACTCCTCGTCCAAATCCGCATATCATTCCAACGCGTTTAATTGAACTCTCCCCACTTCCCACATTCGTTCCTCCACGATGTTGGTTCCTTCACTGTTTTGGGGTCATCCACCAAACATCGATTGCACACTGCATCCGGATCGGATGGCTGGTAGTAGTGCCCGAGTCATGCCGACAGCAAAGGTCAACGGCTTTTTCGGTGCGCTGGCGTCCAGTGCTGGAAGTGTCATCCGGCGATGCGCGACGTTTCCGATTTCCGCCGTCTGCTGCAGCGTGCACCAAAACCTCGGCAACATGCAAAATCTTGATTTCATCATCCGGGTACCGGTTGATCATGGGGCAATGCAAACTGCAGCATACCGGTGAAGGTTAATCGTACCGTGTGGTGATGCGCGGGAAAAATTATGCAATATGTTCTTATGACAATGTTTTCCCTGTTGTTCCTCACCGTCTCCTTCTGTCCATCGTCTCAGGGTTACGGTTGAGTGTCAAACAGATGTAAGCTGCCTGCATTCGTCCGTTAAGTTGGTTAATGGTGGACGATCAATAGTGCGTGAAGAGATCGTTCGGAAGATGCTCAATACCCTAGGGGGGGTTTGCGATCTACTCGGTAAAGCATGCAATTAATCCATCGATTAAGTGCAGCACGAAACGCATCTAATCCGTGTCTCCGGAATACAGCGCATCTCCAATCTTTCTAATGCTGCCGATCTGTAGTGTGCTCTACAATATTAAACCACCACGATTGACCCAGTCCCCATCGCCTTGCGTAAATATTCCTCTCGTGCACGGGATTTGAAGATTTGAAGGGTATGTTTATCATTCGGAATGCTCAACCTTGACGCTCGGCAAACGATGGCAAACACTGCCCGAAACAGCTGCACACATCATGATTTCGGTGGTGGATCGTACGTTTGGAGTGACCTTGGAGTACGATTTAAATCGGTCACCTGCTAGTGGAAACGTCGTTTAGATTCGATTTGGTCTGGTGTTTGGTAGCGTTCTAGAGATTTCTAGCGACTCCGCGACAGTTCAGTAATCAGGGCTCTATTGTCGTAAGGTACGCGGCGTTGCAATTATTTTTGTTCAATCATAAAACTGGACCTAGCAGCGATCGCACAGACAGAGACGCATGCAGCTCTGGAGGTCATGAGTTCGTGCCGTGTAATGTAGCTGTAGTGTACGATGTAACAGGTGATAATAGAGTAGAATGAAGCTAGAACGTAGGGAAGGTAGACCGTGGAATGATAACTGATAATTAAGCCACGGTAACTGCCAAGAGTTCGGCTCCAAGTTCCATCAGCTTGTCATTCCGACAGGTAGTAATAATCTGGTAGTCATTTGCTCCAGCACCGGTGATGTAATTGCGCCCATTACGTGCACAATATTCTTACGAGTTGTCTGCTACGTACAACACCATATGTCGTGTTGGCCCGTTTTCCTATTCCTCGCGAGAACCGGGGAATGATGCGATGAACGAAAAGTACGCAAGATTAGTGTCATATATTATTTATTTGTAGCTCGTACACCATTTATAATACAATCCCGATTGCTATATGAGCAGAGAGTATTGCAAAGTTACCAACGCAAATGTCGCAAAGACGACTGCAATCTAACACATTGCTAACATCTCATTTTCGGATTATCGCTCTTAACTATGGATGATTAAAGGGTGCATGATTGTTGGGCGAAGGTGTCGATGAAGTATGAGATTATTGTGCGCGTTTGTTTTTTTTTTAAGAGCCTTTAATATATATTTACCCTCCTGCGATAGCATTGTGCTACGTCCTTAATGCGAAGGTTAGATTTGGCGCGTAGGTGTCATAGGTTGCGAGAACAACCGTTTGGTCGAAACGGAACGATTAGTACGGCTAACGGACTGGGGGTGGCGATTTGTTCATGGTTTTAAAACCCTAAAAATAGCAATGATGCACATATGACGGATCCTCGAAGATGAATTTGTGTAACGCTTAGCCCGTTGGATCGCACCAGACTGAACGAATGGACTATTCCCTCTCTCTCCCTCGGGTTCTCTATCTCTCTGTCTATCTTTCTGAAGCGATGGGTGATGGAAATAGAAGAGCGCGAATGAGTTGATTTTGTTTTGTTTTGTTTTTTTTTGTACATAAAGAAAACACCAAACAGACGGCGGATACTGCCGGATACACTAAAAAAGGGCCATTCCTTCAATGTGTGAAGACGTGTGAAGGAAAGAACCACTTTGTGGTTCCGTTTTTGGTTTTGGATAGCCGCCTCCAATTTACATATGGCGCGAGTTACCGAATGAGCCCAAACCTGCCTGGGAGGCACCTTTGTTGTAACCCATCTGTAGGTTCAGCTCACCGTGATGAGCTCGCAGCTGCTCCTCGGAGAAATTGCGCTCATTCTTGTCCGCCATTTTGGGTCCAAGTGTTGGTCCATTGTATTCTGGATGCTTTTGGGTCTGGAAGAACATGGCTAAGACTTAGGAAGGGACAGCAAAACTTCGAACCCTGCTAATCAGCTACTTACAATTCTTCCGAGCGAGTACAGACAGAGCGTCACTTGTGGGATGTTGCGCCGTTCGAACAGATCTGCGGTCTGGAAGATTTCCTCCTCCGGCACACCGTACTTCTTGACGGCCGCCTGGAAGCGCTGGATGTTCTCCATTAGCTGGAAGTTGGTACCACGCTCCTGGATCTTCTTCACCGAGCCCGGTGCCATCTTGTTGATCAGCTTGCAAAGCACGACACCATCCTTCAGCACGTCCTCGTACGGTCCGGGCGGCAGCTTCTCACCCAGCACATCGCTGATCCACTGCAGTACCTCGGCTTCCTGTTCCTTGTTGCGGGGCTGCCGGGTTAAAATGGGCAACAAATAAACAATTACATCAACCGTAGGCAGAAACCGGCTATAAACGCATCCATTCGCGAATTTTCAAACCCCGGTAGCGTGTGCATAGGAATGAGAGGTAGCGAACATGCTTCTGTTTCTGGCGGATGGGGATTTTCCAAGATCTTGATGGGTTGGCAATGTTTTTCCATCAACGTATGGGCCCGGTAGCTAAAAATAGAACGATCGTCTTTCCACGAGCAGGAGCTTCTATCAACTATGGTTGCGCATGGAATTCTGTTGTTAGGTGAAATCCTCCCATCGGTGAAGAGTAGCCAGAATTGACCTTCCGAAAAATCTTACCGTAGGTCTTTTCGAACTCGTGGTTGGATTAGGACGTGTTGTTGTCTAAACAATGCCCCTATTTAAATAGTCTGTAACTAAGACCAGGTGCTTAATGAGGTATTTTAAATCGTTTTCTCAATGTCACCGGCGTCATTATACAGTTATTAAATTCGGCATCAGATATGCTTGCAAAACCAGCAACGCCTACGACTTTAGCTAGACGTTGCTAATTATATTACTTCGCGGACCATTGCCCGATACCGTGCAGGGAGCACGTACGAAGCTGGCAGAAAAGGGCAGTGTGGTAGATTGATGTCCAATGCATTTGTTACAGCTGGTCGTTTTCGTAAACCATTAGCCATTGTGCTTGGATTGCAAACTCGCATGCGCACCAGTTATTGGCATTCAAAGTTAATGGCCATCGAGGTGAGGAGAAAAGGTATCGGAGAAGAAAAAAACACTTGCCGAACCCCAAACTATCGTCATCTCGGCTTAATGCGATCTGACATATCGACAGCATAGATCACCACGCAGAATGGTGTGCTCATCATTTGGAACATCTGTGACGCTTTGTGACTCTTTTTCCAGGAGCTCCAGTAGTGAAAATCGTAACCGTTATGACCGTAAACATTAAATCACTGTCTCGTCCATTCAAGCTGCGTGAGCATGCGATAGAAAATGTAAATGAAATGTTGAACAACCCCACTGCTACAAGACAATCACTAATTCCATCGGGGGGAGAAAAAAATCCTGCAACGGAATTCCCCAGATAGTACACACACGTACCGCCATTTTAGTTTTGATTGATACGGTTGATTGATCGTAGATAAACGGATGGAAACACACTGCGCGCAAAACGTTTTCCTCACACTTCAACTTCAACACACACTCGTACGGAGCAGGTGGAAAACTCAATTGCACCCGAAATTCAGCAAGATTGAAGATGTTCGCGGTACGCCGACCTGTGCTAGACTGTGCCGGATCGACCACGGGTGGGCGAATTTTGTTGGGTCGGGCGCGCAGAATTTTCGGGCGTTCGGTGATCCAGGCGCGTGTCTCTTCGGGATGTTTTGTTTTTCTTTTTCCACACCGCACCAACCACTTCTCCCATTACTGGCTTCTCGTATGACGACTACCTACGGCCATTCGGAACTGTTACCATTTCACCTACCCACCCAACACACCCACTATGTACGGAAGGTATAGGTGCAGAAACGGAAGATCGCGGATAATTCTCGCAAAGCATCGGTGCGCTTGCGCAAGGCAGTTTTCCTCTGTAAGCGATCTGTGAAGCGGCAGCCCATACCCGTTCCATTCAAAATATATTATTCGAAGTAGAAAACAGGGAAAAAGCAACAGAGTCTTGTGGCTATCACAAACGCCCATCGTTTAATTCCAAGGAAAAAAAAAACACCATCTTTCCGTTAGGAAGCGGTCGTAGTTGTTTTTTCTCCCCTTGCGTCGAGGTTAAGGACCGGTTTTGGATTTTTCCAACGTAAACATTTAATGCGGCGATGAAGCAACGGTACGTAATACAAGCACTAGAGCAAAAAGCTTTTCTGACATGAGTGTCAAAAGTCATAGCTATATACTAGAAATTTATGATACATTTCAAAGCGATCCAAGATTTCCCAGATATTACCAGCTTTAGGGTAGATCTCTGTATCATCTCGCCCCACCTCTGGAACATACTCTGGGAAGCGGAATGGTCGGAGGGCGATAATGTTCACCGTCCTGGTGCTTTCTCAAGCAAACGATCTGACGGTGATGTCTGTCGATTGAGAACATGCTCCATATCTCAGAGGCATCTGTCCACTGGAGGTCGACGGAGGAAGGACAGTTGCAGAGTTTCCATCACCCGCACAAACCGGATGAGTGACGTCAGCGCTGGACGAACGATTGACCAATTGCGCCATCTCTGCTAGATAGACCACGATCATATACTAATTTTAATCATCGGCTACAAATTCACACCAGAGTCAGACCTAATCGGCGACGATTCGGAACCAACACTCAGACACTCATGTGTGTGTGTGTGATAGAGAGAGAGAGAGAGAGATCCGGAGCAGATAGTATCCTCAATGACATCATCCAGATTTGGCGGCACATCGATGGGCGGATGTTGCAACAAGTTAACTTTTCGCTGCGTGGCGTTGCTATTTGTTTACATCACTTGGTGAATTTTTACTGCACGTTCAGGCTCCCAAATAGTTTGCCCGGTTTGACGGAACGGTATGAAAGCGGTAAGCTTTCCCGCATCGATGTTGAAGGTGACAGCGCATCAATCTGCGCCTGTTCATGGTTGGGTCTTTGATTAATCATTTGTGTGTTCCACAAGATGTAACAGTTCGTGCACTGCGGGAACAGCAAAACAACATCAATAAACTCCACTACAAACTATTAGCTGAAAAACGGCAAAGAATTTTAACAACTCCCAAGGTAGATGACGCAAAAGAAATTAATTAAACGATTTGCAATCTCACTAGGTTACATCCAACCGAGATGTTACCTTCGGGCGGGGATTATAAGTTAATCCAAACACGGCCACAAAGGGTATAACCTCTTGCGAACGATGAAAATTGTGTAGCGGCGCGTAGGTGGCAGAGTTGTGACGGTATCCGGAGCACGAAGAGCATAACCGACACGACATCCTTCGCACAAAACTTCCTCCACCCGGTCCCTATCCCATCTGTCATGTGCGCTAACCGGGTTGTTGGTAGCAATTGGAACCGTTCGGTGTGATGGATCTTAAAATAACGAACCGTGAACATGGAGGGCAGCGTTCGGTTATTTGTTTCGGTGTGTGTTTTGCCATCGGGTGGCTACCACATTAGCCGCGCGTTTTCGCGGCCCCCCATGCATTATTCTTATTATTTATTTACGTACAATTTTTCTTCCACTCCCACACGTACGTGACACGGCGCGCAGCGAAGTGGTTTGTCCACAGTCGGGGCGCGGGCAGCAAGGATTAAAATGGTGCCATTTTCACGAAGGCAAGGCCCACGATCTTCCCCGCTGTGCGGAAAGCGCAAATGCAGTCTCATGAAAACCCACCCAATTGCCAGACTTAACGATGTGTGGTAAGGGTATTTTTTTTAAAGAAAATGTGTATGGCCACAAACACCGCTCGCGCATTAGAGGGACAGTGAACTTCGTACGGGAAATATGTGAACGCATGACTGCAGCTCCAGAACCGCGTACAGAAAGAACAACTATTCTCAACTCCCTCTGCTCTTTTCACGCCCGTAAACACATGCTGGATAAAAATATATTTCATTACATACCATTTTGCACACACGAGCGATAAAGAAATAAATATCTTCCAACTCTGGCTTCGACTGGACTTTTGACAGTAACGTCAGCTTATACGATTGCGAGCACTGTTCAAACAAGGGGTACGCTGGAAAACGTCAAACTAAACAGGGCCCCTTGCAAATAGCGTTTTGAACCGTTCGCTACCAGGGTCGCAGGCGAACAGGAGCTGAACATGCTATAAACTATGCGATATCGTCCATGGGAACGATACTGTATGCGGTTGTGTGATGAAATTAAAATTTCCAATCAAAAGAAAACTGTTTCTTTGTTGCATGTTTGCAAAAAAGAATTATTTTACTTGAATAAACTGGATATTCAAAATTGCTGTTGGTTGTTTTGAATCAAACCAGCCGTTGGTCGTCACGCCGAACAACAAAACCCCTGTGGATTTGTAATTGCGATTTGTGCTTTGTGCTGGGTGTATTTTTACCCGGATCGCAGGTTTTTGAAAGGTCTAGGAACAACTATGGTTGAAAATAAATTTCGAAAACTTATTGTTAAATTTATTTTATCGTAGAGAACAAAACAGAGCGATACTGTGTACTGGTAGTACTATGTTTAACAAACAATTTAATAAATAAAACTAAATTGATTTAATTTTCCTCAAACCTTAAGGCCCAACTCTACGTCCTGGGTACAGATTTCGAAACTGTATAACCGTGTCTTTTGTTGGGTGCACTTTGTACCAGAATCGCATGCGTGAAGGAGTTAAGAGTTGAATGGTTTATGTTTTACGTAAATGTGAAAGCTGATGTTTGCAACTAAAATTTGCACTGTTTCTACGCCCAAAAGGTTGCCGGTAAGCGCGATCGCGATCAGGAGCGTGAGGCGCAGCACTGGATCGAGACGGTGATCGGTGAAAAGTTTCCAGCCGGCCACGTGTACGAAGACTGCCTGCGGGATGGGATCCTTCTCTGCCGGCTAATGAATCGCCTGTCGCCGGGCATAGTGCCGAAGATCAACACTTCCGGTGGAGACTACAAGATGATGGACAATATTAATCAGTAAGTAAACATTTTGTACCATCTTTCCTTTCCAATCACTCGCAAAGCTTCCGTTGGGGGTTTTACCGGTTTTTAAAAAATAACGGCTGCCAGCAAACGCGATTCGACGAAACGGTAAAATTCGTCCTCGGATTCGGTTGATTCGTGTTTCCACTTGTACCAGGGCGCTATGCACGTAGGAGCACAGCGTACCGGCCTGTTGGCTGCATCTGTCAGAAACGGTCAACGATTCAAATGTGCCGTTACTGAAGTACCATTTCTACGGGAACAGCAGCTCTGGCGGCTTCGGTTTTTCATATTCACCGAAATGGCGCATGAGCGAAAACACCACAGAAACAGGAAATAACCGACATGCTGCGCATTTGTACGCGGACAGCATGCGGCTAGCAGGGTTGCTTTTGCACGGGCTGTCTGTTGCACGATGCTACACGACATGACCAATTTTGTCTGCACATGAAGGATTTTGATGAATTACTAGATAAAAATGAAAAAATAAACTCAGCTTTATACTTATTATGTAAATATTCGTTTTTTAGGTTTTAAACGATAGTTCTACATTTTTAGTTTTTATAACGAATATTTTTATGTAACAAAATATTTTTTTTTGCATTCAGAAAACACCTCTAATTGTGCAAAATCATATTCTATAAAATTTCTACTCAGTTCAGTGTGGGTGCGTGCATTGTTTCTGTATTTTTCATCTTTTATGACAAGTTTCTTGATAAATTGTTATTTTTCCAGTATTCATAAGTATATCTGGAGATTCACAGACATTCAAGAAAAGTGATTCAGAATCATTTGCTTGAATTGGAATCATTTAAGTTCTAAATCTTTTTTTAAATGCGTAAATACTATGTTTATCGTTAAGTTTGTCACCCACTGTACGCTCTGCGCTTTGGCGCTTCGCGTAGTCACGCCCCTTTATGTAACCTTTCGAGCGAAGCTCATGCGCTCCTGGTAGAAATCAGCGTTTGCGTGCTACAACTTGTTTCAACCTGTAGCCGTTTGCCGTACAGTGAGCGTATTCGATTGTGCCAGATCCTATAAACTCCGTGCATCTGTGGCTCTCTCTCGGTCGCTAGGACCGGTATACACGGCACAGCCAAGAGCCGCCGTCGCGCAGACTGCTACGGGTGCTGCGAGCATGGTAAAAGTCATGGTAAAAGTACAACTTGCTACGCGCGTCAACACGGAAAGCGCCAAAACGGTTCGTGTGCATAGCCCTACAAGCAAAGTCATCATGTTTTCTCGCTCTGCCTACCTTTCGAACGAGCCTGCCAGTGAGAAGGCACGATGGGAGACACATGCTGCCTGGTATGCTTCGGTGGAGGTAATCCGCACTAGAATGACAACTGGTGTGCGAGCGCTTCGGCAGCTATTGGCGATGAAGTGGAAAAAGGAAAGCAGTCTAGCGGTTGGTCGATGAAATGCGTCATTCTGCTTGCGTGGGGTTTCGTGATTTCTGCCCGGCGTAGCGCTAGCCGTTCTCTAGGCAACAGTGCAGGATTTTGAGCCGTGCTTGTTCGCGATACAGTCCCGCTGAATGTGAATAACAGAAATCCGGTCGAACCGAGTCCCGTTTTTACCCGGGTCGCATGCCTTACAGCAGCCAGGGCGTAGAGAGCAACTTGCTGATTTCGCGTACTGAGCCCGTGCGTCGGTCGAAATCCGGTCGAATAAGGTACCATATTTACTGGGATCGCATGCTACGCGGAGGGTCAATTACGGCAGTTGCAATACCGCGCGCGAGAACGAATGAAACGACAAACGTGTCTTCGAACACTGTGAGTGCCCATTTGTGTGTTATGCGCCGGTAACACAACCGTTTGGTTTATGGTAACATTTAGCAAAATTTTATTTCGTAACTAAATAAATTGCTAGCGATTGTTTAGTCGTTTCAGTGAAAAATTTAAATAAAATAAACTTGCTCAATAGCACCTAGTTGCTAGAGGATAAATTTATTTTATTGCACTGGTTTCGATGTATACGGTTCGCATCACGAAATTCGCAGCGCTTTATAAATTCGTTGTGTGACATCGAAACAGGTCGCGCTGTGTAGCATTTCTACCAAGCTCGCATGCATGCAGCAGGTAGACGTTGCAATGCTGTAGCGCTCAAATCACTCGATCCGCAGTACGGCACTGCGTTAAGCCCTGTTTAATGATGAAGTGGAAGGGACAACATTTATTTTTATTTTTAAAACAAAATTGAAAATAATTACTTCTGAATTCTGGAAAGAACTCATCGGGCAATGCGATAAATTAATTCAACGATGAGTTGAAAAAAGCAAACGACATCAACTCATTATTTTTGCAAGAATTAGAAGCATTTTTTTATTGCAATAATTTATGGTTTTAACAAACTCATTTTCCTTATATTGCGTTAAACATATTTGCTTCATTTATTAATGTTTTTATTTACGGCATTCCGCCGTATTGTCCGTTATTTTTTCATCGCGGTAAACAGTGCTTTAGTTGATGCGCGTCACCTCAGTTTGTTAAATGCAGTCAGTCGAGTGACAATGATCGCTCAAGTGATTGTTATGCATATTGCAAACTGATAAGGTTGGCAAAAGATTTGGATGTTCCAAGCCTATGATGCTGAAAACATGCACCGCAAAATGATGTCCTCGGTAGTTGCTGTACTCCTGTTCCTTTGCTTATCGATTACTCTCACTGCTTGGCGAGTGCCGAAAGTTGTAGCACACGGTACCTTATTCGTTGCTCACCAACACGCTCACACACATTAATCTCGTATCATTTCTACCCCGCCGGCAGGTTCCAGAAGGCGTGCATCAAGTACGGCGTAGCTGATGTGGACCTCTTCCAGACGACCGATCTCTGGGACCGCAAAAACGTTGCCCTCGTTACGACGACCATCTTTGCCGTTGGCCGGGCGGTGAGTAACTTACAGCCTCTGTACCGGCAATGGTTTACGTTAGGCATATTCTTGTACGGCTTGTCGTTTACATCTCCAGTGCTACAAACATCCGGAATTCCGTGGACCGTACCTAGGCCCCCGGCCGGCCGAAGAGAACCGGCGCGAATTCACCGAGGAGCAGCTCCGGGCCGGTGAGGGTCTGATTGGACTGCAGGCCGGTTCGAACAAGGGTGCTACCCAGGCGGGTCTCAACTTTGGCGCCACCAGAAAGATCCTGCTCGGCAAGTAACTGGGTTTGCTCAGAGGATGCCCAAAGGAAAGAAGAAAATGGAAAAGAAAGCTAAACAAAAAAACAACATAGCTCACCAGAATGAAAGAAAAACTAACTTTCCAACAGCTTTTGGAAGCCTAAATTTATAGAAACACTAATCATTGTTTATGCCTATTCTACGATACGAGCCATCGTCTTCTGCCCAACGAAAGAAGCTAAAACGCAGGTTACTGAAGTCAGAAATGATCCAACAAACATCGGCAAATGGGATGCGCTCTAAAGCGTATTTAAATTATTGTCTTATTTATTAATCCCAATGCTGCAAAATGATAGCTTTTGCTGGGGAACAACAATCTTTGGTACTTCGGACAACCAGAAAAAAAAGATATCCCGGAATATTCTTATATTCTGCCAACAACCCTAAAACAGGGGACACATCGGAGAGAGCTCAATTATCTTCTACTGTAGCACAACAAACTGCACAACATGTTTTACACACCACCAACAGTACTAACTGCTAATGAAGTAATATTTAAATATTTGTTTTATTTATTCAACGATTAAGTATTATTCGGGGTAAGCGTTTCTCAATTCCAGTTAATTAACTCGGTCATCCAAAGCCACCCTTTGATTTACTGCGCAGGTCCTAACTTCTCTTTAATGAAAACACCCCCCTCCCTTTTGCAACACAGTTTACGCGCGCTATCCTGACGACGGCTAGTCGGTTTCTATATGGTCGGTTTATAAAATTGTTTTTCTGACAAAAATAAAGTACAATATTGCCTTTCCACACCGATTGTCAGTCATTTACATCAACCGATATCACAAACTCGTGTATCCAAACCGCAACAATCATAAACATATGTTTTCCCAACTCTGACTTTCGTTTTACTGTTGACAGTAACGTCAGTTTATAC
>KI422932.1:0-22947 GCA_000473375.1 Anopheles culicifacies | reverse complement strand
TTGTGTGATGAAATTAAAATTTCCAATCAAAAGAAAACTGTTTCTTTGTTGCATGTTTGCAAAAAAGAATTATTTTACTTGAATAAACTGGATATTCAAAATTGCTGTTGGTTTGTTTTGAATCAAACCAGCCGTTGGTCGTTTCGCCGAGCAACAAAGCACCTTTGGAATTGTAATTGCGCTTTTGAATTAAACGTTACCTATTTATCAGCTACACGCAATGCTTCCGTTTGATTTTTATCAATATTAAAGCAACCCACATCACCTTTGTGAATGTTTTGAGGTTAAATAGCGTTTCTTTCCTCTCTAGACAAGATGCAGACATCGCATCTTAGTTCTGCAAAGCGAATGGTTTAATAAAGAAAGCGTCTGCCGCTTGCATTTATTGTTTCGCGCATATTGCTTACAATCTGTTGTACGTACGGGCGATATGACGAAGATTATCGCACAACTTTGCAATCATGCATGCTGCTTTTGGATGCTTACAATCTATAGCTATTGTCATATGCGTCTGTCTGCGTGGGGTATCGCTTTATGATACGTGTTTGTAAATACTTCAAAAGCCGTCACTATTCGAATTTGTGCTTTCCGTTTATTCCTACTGCATAACAAGGACATTGCGCTGAGTTGTACATGCTTTAGACGTGCTGGTCGCTATGCTCCAGATGATAAATTTTATTTCAGCTGCCATTTCCACCCCTTTGTGCAGCACGATTGTTTTAGCATTTGTTTTGAGCAGACAGTTGATCCCATCACAGAGGTTGCATTAAACATTGTGTTATATCCATACATGCATATATATATCTTCCTCTTTCGATCTCTTCCAAAAATTCGACACATTTAAAGGACACTTGAAGCGAATGGTTAGCGAATCGTATCGATGGCAGCGGTGTGATCGTCATTCAGGCTATTGTGATGCCAATGCTGCACTCCATCCATCTCGTCGCTGGGGTGTGTTCGTTTGCTCGGAGGATAAAGCCTGCGATGCTTCTTCAACGCGTTCCAGATGCGAAGTTCTTCGCCAATCCTAAAATGTGCAAATGTTATGGATTAATGAACCAACGATACAGCATAAAAGTATATTGAATAGAAAGTGTTCAAATTGGGGGGTGAGTTTTCAAAAAAAAGTCCCCGAAACGAATATTAAACTGGAAGTATCTTTCGGTTCTCAGACTTTGTTCTGGCTTGTGTTGAAATCTTGCAAGACCCTAGGGCTTCAAAACGATACGGGATAAAATAGGTGTTGGAGTTTTCTCCTTAACACACTTACTTCAGACCTAACCGGCGCAGATCGTTCCGTTCCAGTTCGTACAGGAAATCATCGTACAGGAAACCTTCGTTCAATATCCGCTGCACACTCTCCACGCGCTTGATGCCCTGGGTTTGCAACCATTCCGCCAGTCGCTGATCACCAACCGTCTCGTCGTTGTCTTCGTCTACCTCGGGAGTAGCATTCTGTGCCGTTTTCGGCTGCTGCATACTGTTCCCACCCGGTGCCATCCGGTTCCAGAGCTGAGAACGGCGCCTGGTACCATCCTCCCCGTCGCCGAGGTCGGGTGTGGCGTGCTCGTGCAGACAGCGCTCCATCAGTGACACGAGCTGATCAGTGAGACAACGTGCGAATGCACCGCTCTCCAGCACCGCCCGGAACGCGCTCTGGTACGATTTTTGAGATTCCAACAGGTACTCCTTCAGTCTTAGATTTTCCGCCCTCAGTGCCACCATCTGCTCGCGTAACGTTTTCCAGCGCGTTTTCTTTTGCAACGGTGTGCCGGATGCAGCATCCGCGCCGTGGCTTCTGGCACGTGGTTTGTTGGACCGCACAGTACTCCCGGTACCGAGCCCGGACGTCGTCGTCAGCTGTTCATCTAGCTCGTCGATCGGTTCATCCTCACCCTCGGCCAGATCGTACACGTCGTAGTCACAATCGTACCCGCCACCAATCATATCCCGCTCGTCACGGCCGTGATTGCCCGCGATTTGCGATGGGCGTCCATTGGCCAGCACCGTGCGAACAGCCGGTGCCGCAATGTCATTGGCTTCCTCATCGTACTCATCATCGTTCGGCGCATTACCGGCCAGATTTGCGCCCAGCTTCGGCGATAGGATCGTGATGCCTGCATGGACGGCACTCTTGACTAGATTTTCCAGTGCGAACATCCAGTGCGGTTTGATGTTGTGCGACCGCAGCACCGTAATGACCGTGTTCTGGAACGCGTACAGCGCTAAATGGAGTTGCACGATTGCAATAGAGTTAAAGTTGGGCAGGTCCTTCAGCTGTGCGATCGCCTGCTCGAGTGTGTCGGTGCGTTGCTCTGCGATGTACTTGCGCAAACCGTTCAGCAACATTTCCAGATGGTCACGCGTGATCGCCAGCTCCTGGTTCGCGTCTGGCTCGATCTTCGTTAGCCACAGCTCGCAGATCTTCGTCACGTCGTGGCAGAGCACCTTGTCAAGTGTTTGGCGCCGCTGGGAGTCTTTCTTCAACAGGTAGAAGCCATCGCTTTCGTTCGCTTCTCCTGCCAATGGCAATTTGCTGGCGGTACCCGTCGTTATATCAATCTACGGTGGAATAAAATCAATCAATACCATTTGGCCAATGATCAACAATCAATCAATCCAATTAACAGCCGCTGCCGCTGTGAGGCGTACCTCGGGTGAAAGTAATCCTCCAGAGGAACTTCGCCGATTGAGCTGAAACGCTGTGGATGTCTGCTCTGCGGGATCCATTTCCAGCGAGGGCGTTTCCGCAATGTTTCTGGAAATAAAAAAAAAAGAAGCACACATACATGAGCCCTAAAACTATTGAATATTTCAGAATAAATAGCACCCCAATTTATTTATAAACGTTTAGCTGGACCACATGGCTGTTGATACACTGGGCGAGGGCTCACCAGTTGGCGTTGTTGGCTACTTACCCAATGCTGCTCACACTGTTCGGCATCTTGGGCATCTTGATCGGTGTTAGCTGGAACGAATGTTTGTTTTTCCGCTCCGTCATCGAACGACTAGCCGTATGGGCGCCGCTCGTAGAATGCAATGGTGGGATCGAAGAAACTCTGACCATTGTGTTCACCATTTTGTTCACCCAACATTAACAACAATTACAAATCAAACAACAGTAGCGGTGTGTTGGAGTTATACATTATTTTCCGTCGCCATTGTATGGAATGGTGTCGAAAATTGGAAGCAAGCGACAGCGTAACCCATTAACAGAACAGAGATACATAACATTAAAGACACGCAAACACACACACACACACGCGCGCGCGCACACGCACGTATTTACGAACAGAACAACAGGTGTACAGAAATATGTGTAAAACAATTTAAATGGACAGACCGATTTTGTGTGTTTTTTTGTTTTGTTTTTGTTTATCAACACAAACACATGAGGTACAAGGAAGGTAAAACAAAGATTGGTTTCACGTAAGTAACGCAGGAACACACATTTGATAAGAAGTATCGACGGAATACGAAGTGTAACCGCATAAAATGAAAATAAAAGAAAGAAAAAAAACAAGAAAGCAACAATTATTATCAATGAATGCACAACGGAAGCTGAAATGTGTTAAATCGAAATGAATTCGCAGGAGATATTAGAAAAGTTATAAAGCAGACTTGAAGTTAAAAAGAAAAGAAAAAAAAAACGGTGCAACCCTTAACCCTTAACTGCGTAGCATGGCGCCTGACGACCATTTTTATTAGAGAGGCGAAACGTAAGTATGCCACTAGTAAAAGGGATACGTGTTATAGTAAGAACGTTTGACCATACCAAGCGTGAAAGCGACATAAGGAACCTAGACATGTGATGTGCGCTGGCCACACTTACTCTGTTTCGGAGCTGAATGTTGGTGTGTTACAGCTGACGGAGCTTTGCTGGGACGTGAGCGTTTTCGCATTATGGCGATCGGCTGGCATGCTTACACTGCGGGAAAATTCACACCCAGCCGGTGGATGAGGTAAGCCGCTGATGGTACTGGTGCTGCTGAACGATGGGCGCATCTTTTTGTGTTTCCTGCAAAATAGAGCCAACATGGAGAAGGTGGAATGAGAAATAGAGATACTGAGTGAGAAGTGAGAAATCACGCTTGTACGTACTCGCACAGGAACGGATCTTCGAGCAGTTCGGCCGCGGTAGCACGTTTGTCCACGTTCACCTCGAAGCAGCGGAGGATGAATTGTTTCGCGATCGCCGACAATTCCTCTGGGATATTGGGGTGGGATTTGTAGAAGCCCACCTTAAACATGGCCGCCTGGGGGCAACCGAGCTCGACGAACGGTGGTTTCCCGGTGGCCATCTCCACCACCGTGCAGCCGAACGACCAAATGTCGGCCGCTGGTCCGTACCCGCGAACACCCTGATCGATCACCTCCGGTGCCATGTACTGCAGCGTGCCGGTGAACGTTTCCGTCGCCGGGTTTATGCCGGCCAACCGTTTCGAGGTGCCAAAGTCCGATATCTTCACCACGCCGCTGTACGTGTTTACCAGCACATTGCCACCCTTGATGTCGCGGTGTACAATCTTCTGGTCGTGCAGATACTTGAGCCCTTCCAGTATCTGGCGCGAGTAGAATGCGATCGTCGTTTCGTTGTCCTTCAGCGGGCCCCATTTGGAGCAGAGCAGTGCGGACAGGGAACCGCCCGGTACCTGCTCCATGAAGATTTTGAAGTACTGGTTCTCCGATTTGGAACCCCAGTACTGGACGATGTTGCGATGGCGCAACTGCGAGTGCAGCTTGATCTCTTCGTGCAGCGGCTGTACGTCGTGCGTGTTCCGTTCGTACACCTCCTTCACGGCGATCTTCACCTGTGTTGTGAGATCACGGGCCGCGTACACCGCACCGTATGTACCCTTGCCGAGCAGTATGCGCTGACCTTCGTCGTCCATTTCGTACTCGTACTTGAGCTCGTCGGCCGTCGTCTCGGCGGACGACAGATCGATAAAGCCCGATCCCTGGTCGGCCGTCATCTGCAGTATAAGATCGTAGAACGTTTGCCGGCATTGCACCGAGGGGAAGAACATCTGGAAGTCGTCCGAGTTGTGGTGCACATAGAGATAAGCGCACCGTTCGTCCCGCTTGTACAAGCTGACCGATTTGATTTGGCTCGCGAGAAAGTTAAAGTCGTGCAGCTTGAGACAGGTGCCTTTGGCGTGCTGCTGACAGATGTTGGTAATATCGATTGACTTCTGCTCCGCGTCCATGTGAATCGACACGTAGCTCGGCATGTAGATCTTCTGCGGCTCGAGTATCAGTATTGGGAAGCGTACCATGCTCGACGGTTCACGCGCCGTTGCCTCGAGGAAAAACTCCATCCAAAACTCAAATATCTGCTGCTCGATGCTAATGCCGGCCGTCTCGTCCGTGCGCTTGCGGGCCCGATCAATCAGCATGATGTTGCCGATCGTTGACTTCAGGTACCATTTTGGTGGACGCAGCTTAAACATACACTCTGCCGCCTGGATCGCTTTGGCATAGTTTTCTGCCAGCACCGATATCTCGAAGAACGTCGCCACGTTCCAGTAGTCTTTGATTTGCGACAGCGAACCCTTCTTGCCGATGAGATTGTTCAGTTTCATACAGATGTGCTGCAGCTCGTTGTCCGTGAAATCCTTCCCGTCAATCACGAGCAGCGTGGCCAGATTGATGCCGGCGAACTCATTCGGCTGCACCTCGAACGACTTCCGGTACCAGATGATGGCGTTCTTCAGACTTTCCTTGTCCGTGTGGTTCGACTCGACAAAGATGTCCTTGTATATGCGCCCGTACAGGCACAGCATGTCCGGGAAGTGGTTCTCCTTCTTCTCCAGTGCCTTCGTGCAGGTGCGCAACGCACGCTCCCGATCACCTTCGTGGTTGCGCCGATTGAGCGCAAACGCGTACAAATAATGCATATGGCCAGTGTTGATGTAGTTTTGCTTGTTCGGTATCGTTTGCAGATCGTCCACCAGCTGCACCATCGCGTCGTAGTCCTGTACGTCGCGCAACGACAACATATACGTCTGCAGAATCTCCTTCGATAGCACGTGCGGATCGTCCAGCCGTTTACGCATGTTGCGCAGCATTCGCTGTAGTTCCTCCACCGTACCGGAGTGCTGATCTCGCATGCTGCGCAAATCTGACAGAAACTTTTCACGTAGGTGTGCCTTGGATTGAATCTCTACATCCTGGAACAGTCGGCGTAGGGCAGCGACCAGCGTTGTCATGTGTTGCTGCTGTTGCTGCTGCTGTTGAAGCTGTTGCTGCTGTGTTGGTTGCTGTTGCAGCTGTGTTGGTGGCTGTTGCGGCGTTTGCTGTAGTTGAGATTGTGCCGTCTGCTCATCGGCGGCCGCTTTCAGTGGACTAGTGATGATTACGGTACCGTTTTCGTGCAACCGGTATGAGATAAACTGATAGTTGCCGCAGGAGATCTTCATCCGCAGCGTTGCCTCGTGTTGCGTGTCGTTGTAGATGACGATGTTTTCGTTCATCTCGAAGCTTTCCCGCACACCGAGATGATAGCAGAGTGTGCTCCGTTGCGTCTGGACGCTGAGATCCACGACGACGACGTCCGCGTTGTAGAAGTATTCGAGCGTGTTACGATCACTGTAATCGAGCACTTCGAACTGCAGCAGCTGCAGGTTGGCACCGACCTGTGCGCAAGCCTGCCGTACTTCCTCCAGGGCGGCCTTCCGGTGGCTCAAAAACGCGCTCTTCTCGCAGTCGATAACAACCGCAATGTCCATGCGCGGTCGGGCATGGCCTGCGTGCGCACTGGCCCCGGACACCTGTATGGCGGTGTTACCGGATATGTCACTGAGGTTGGACATGCTGCCACTGTGTTTTACACTCGATACTACTGCCTGAGTTTCTATAATGAAAATAAGATGTGTTGTTAATCTTATGACATTTTTTGTTCAACACAGGGTAGAGTTAGATAAGCAAATAACAATATTTACATCACATATACACATGATGCTTACCAATACGAAAGTGGATAGAGTTTATTTAAATATTAAGCAAGTATTCTGCCTTTACTACCAACTGCTTTGCACGTAATGGCATGACTGGTACAATCAGTATATGTGCTAGGATGCCTGAGTGTAGCGAGAGTTTGCCTGCTGTCACGGGAGAACTTTTCGAGAGCGAATGCGACCCTTACCAGGAAATCCCACGAAACCGAATACTAACCCCCACTTCAGCGTTACTGTGCGTCTCACCAACGAAAGTACGATGCAGTACGATGAAGGCTAATTCGCAATTATGACCACATAATCAAGCAACCAGTGATACGAGTTGGACAAACGCAGCAAGCTAACACGCACATACAAACACAACCTGCCGACCTGCAGGATGCGACCGTCTCAAGGTGTTGTGTGTGGGAGCAAGGAAGTAGATAACACACCATAGAGATTGGCCGCAAGGTGTATACCGTCCCTTTATCGTGCAAACTCACCCACCGCTCCCGCACCCTCCTTTACTTCGACCAGTCTTGCGCAACTACAACTGTACAATCGCACCTCTATGCAAGTCGTTCCACCATGTCTAGGACGGACGGTAAACAGTATGGGCGGCAGAGTGCCTATAAAGTGCGAGCGCTTGCGCAAGCCGCCAACTCTGTTAGAATGCGCCACTGTTTGTGTAGTTCGCTTGATTGACCAAACAGCCCATCAATACAGCCGTTCCAGCCGATCTGCACCGTGCTCGTGTCCCTACGCTAATGGTTGTTTCCACTGAGCCGATAACCGAATGGTTTGTGCGCGTAGGGACACGCGACAGAGCAGTGGCAAGGTTTAGCATATATCGACTAACCAACGCACAACCTTGAGGGAGGTTAAGGCTCGAGGATATGCTATTTAATTGCAGCTTGCAGTGAGGTTTAGGTTGCCTCACACACTCACACACGGGGCAGGCGAAGATGCAAGGTTTTCAAGCGTCCACTAAAGACCGTAAGTGCAAGTAAACGCCTGATTTCGAATCGCACATCAAATTGCTACACAAGAGCAGACGCTACACGAACCACTCAAGACGGACTGTCGCGCTGTTTTGGACGCTTACCCGAAACCAGCGGGTGCCACGGGGTTCGTAATCTACAATTTCACATAACTGCTAGATAATCAGAGCAACGGGCAACAAGGAAAACTCGTTGAAGCAGTAGGTTCGTAGACTGCAATGAAAGCAATTAGCATTTGATGTTTGGAACTCTCTGTATAAGCGCCATGCTTCATCATAAATTATTGTATTAATTGAGGTGAGGTAGGCTATTCTACCGGTACGTTAATGGTTTGTAATTGGTGCTAGAGGAGTTGTGATTAAAATTGTCCTTCTAACCAATGAACTTGAACCAATCTCATCTGAACGAGTTTGCCGCAGTTTATTTCATACTTGATGCAAAATCACTTAGGAGAATAGTTCAATCTTCCTATACGCAATGGGGTTCAAATTTAGATCAAATTCCATTTACCCTAAGCAGGTTGAACTACCAGTAGTCCATATTAGCAGTAGTGTTTCACATACACGCATCTAACACGAAGTATCGCAAATGGTGATCGTTGGTAATCATTGGAGTTCCTAAATGCAAAAATATTGTATAATGAAGATAAGGTCAATTTTGAGAGCATTCAGTCAATTCGGCAGTGACAAAGATAAGGCGGAAAGGTTGGAGAAGAAACTGAAGCGTCTACTGTGTGCTATAGCCGACAGCGCCCTCGGCGGCTAGCTTCAATGCCTAAGATTCGTCACTGATAACAGATAACTGACTAAAGAGACAACCACGTACAAGTATGAAAGCAAAATTTATCTACACCTGCCTCCACGATGTGTAGCGTAACTGAGATGTTGCGATGTGAAGATATTAACATATGAGATGCGTTCAATTAAACCAAACCAACCAATTAATCAAACTCACCTGTTTCTTCCATGTTGCTTGTTTCAGCTGAGAGCGTCGTCGGTGAAAGCGTTGCTTTGCCTTATATGAAGGAACGTGAGTGAAATTTAGAGGAGTTCTGTGTTTGTCCTTCCTAGCTGGAAGTTGAGAGAGTATTGAGGACACCCGGATAGGGCTGCACAACTACACGACGGCACAGCCACGATCGGTCTCGGCGACAGTGCGGCGAATATCGCAACCTTTCGATGCCATTGCTACCGTGACGGTGACGGTCGGTGTCGTACCGACGTACACACGCCAGTGCACGGTCGATCCGGTTCACCACACCACCCGTTCCAGCAAAGGTGTCTATTGTCCACACTATCAGTCCCGGTTGATTGTGACCGTTCTGCTGTAGCTCGAATGTTTTGATAGATGATGCGTTGGTGTTGACTGTCGAATTCTTGGACGGCTAGACGAGAACACACGATCGAAGAAAAAAAAAAACTAGCGAAACCCCCGTAAAGGCACACGCACAGCCTCCCTGCAGTACCAGACGTACGAACCAGCGAGATTAGCGCGTTCCGCGCAACTACTGCCGGCAGGGGAGCACAAAACCGACGTCGTCGTTGTCGTCGTCGTGGGTGTACGTGTGTGAGTTTTGATTTACTTCACCGGATCCCATCCTGTTGGGAGAGATGAAATTGAAAAGGAAAAGAAGAGTTCGAAATTGTATTAAACCGAAGGGATGGAGCTGATTACGTCGCCCAAACACCGCAACGTTTCTTTTCCGTAACGCATGTAGGATCGCGATCGGCACATGCGTATATTCATTAATCGTAGACGGTGTGCATATGTGTGCATGTTGAGGGAAGGGGGATGTGCTACAGCACATTGTACTAAAACACTTCGCCCACTGGCCGTGGCCATGGGAGTTTTCCTTTACCCCAAAATAACCTATCTTGTGCATAGACACGCGATAGAACGAGATAGAGGACAAATAGGACAAAAACGGCCAATACGGATGTTGGTGGCCAAAGCGCTCGTGACAACCGCGCACAGAAAACGGTCTAACGAAGACGGCGAACATTACTTCTGCCGCGTTCGGTTACTACATTAACGTTTGTATCGTTTGTTTAGGTTAACATTTTTTATTCTACCCCCAAAACGGGGCAATTCGCTCACGAGCCGTCGACCAGCGTCGCCCGAAAACATACTTGTTGCATACGTTTTCTTCACGGCACCGCTAGGTATTGTGTGTGGGTGGGTGGTGAACAAGGGCACCCGGACCGCGAGGGGTTGCTCGTTTTGCGATCCAAAGCCAATAATAATAACAACAGCGCACAGGGGGGTGCGCGGCGTGTAGCGAAACGTTAGCGGGCGTCACATTGTCGCGCTCGTGCAGAACGCTGGGAAACTGTACGATTTGTTTCGGTCACGGAGCAGTTCTCGTTCGCGCTGTGGATATATGTTCCATTTTTTTCCTTTTTGTTTCGTTTCTTTTTTGCCTCGAGAAGCGCGAAATGGTGCGATTGGCGCGCAATTACCAACAAAACATACACACCCTCCCGAAAGAGCACGTTCGTTTCTTGGTTGATGGCGTTCCTCTGGTTTTGTTTCGATGGGGCAGTGTTGGAAGTATTTTTTCTCTTCCCATTTGTTCATCCAAACAAGCATGGAAAAGGGTTGAAAAATACACCACACCACGCTGGAAACAGCTGCTTTCGGTTGATGTGGGTAAATATGAAGTTTACCAATACAGCTCTTGGCCGAGGAGGATGGGTCGAAAACATGTCCGTTATGTCACAGATTGTACCAAGAACATACCGGTGAGATTGCAAGAAAAAAAAATGGAGACGAATCGGAAACGACCGTAATGGTGGGGGTGGTGCATGAAGTTGATGATCGTTTTCTAATAAAACCCTACATTCCGTACTGACAGTACGCCAGTGCACGGGGTATTATTTTTTTAATTCTCGTTGTTTTGGTGTTGGTAATTTTGATTGTCGCGTTTTGTTTGTTTGCAGTGTATTCGATGACGTAAAAAGTCTCAAGGTCGTCGAGCAATAGTACGGAAATCGAGGCGATGCGCTTACGGATATTTGATTTGGTGCAATTTTTAATCAACATCACAAGAGTTTCACCAACAAACACACACACACACACAACAATCGCATACACACGGACATTTTCGAGCAAACACACGCGAGCTCACATACCGATGATCAGAACCAATTGATCTTTATGTGGTGTGCTAGAATAAGCATACAAGCACAACACTTCCATCACGTTTCGTGTCCGCAAACGACGTGGTACAAGCGCGTTTACAAGCAAAACTTACCACGATTGTTCATAGAACCACCACTTTACAACAACGAATTGTTAAGCAAACTTTTAACACAACTTAACCGAAACACAACACCAGAGAGGAAACATCAGCATCTTTCTCCGTTTCCTTTTCTGCTGTTTCCGAGCAAGATTAGATCGCACGAAGGAAGAGGTCGGCAAGTAAGGTACCATGCTCTAAGCGTTTAATTTGTTTTGTTAAATACTAATAAATTAAAATAACAAGTCTTGCTAAATCAAGTAATTATTGTTTTCAATTGCTTTGGCGATAAACTTACATAGTCTTTGTTTGAAGTCTTTAAAATTAATTTTATATCGTTTCTCGTACAGAGGACGAAAGAGTCATGCGTTGCCGACCACTGGCCGGAGCACGCAGCATGTTTCTCTTTCAGCCAGAGGCCTGCTGTCGCATGTTAGTTGTTTCTATCTCTTTCCCACACATGCGAAGGAAGCGCGCTGTTTACCTTCGCAGCAGCTCGTTTCGCTCTGCATTATACTGTCATGCTGTGCGTTTAGCGCATCTTGTTCATTTCTTGCTACATATCGTTATGCTGAATTACCAGAAATGTTTTTATAATTTTTAAACGGTGATATTTTTTCAAACAGGTAAGTACTTTTGCAATAAAAAGTGCTGTTACATTTATACACAAAAATGCGTACATGCATGAAATACGAAGCAACGAAAGCATGCAATAAATTTGTTTCAAGCGAAAGTTATTTTTTTGAATTATCGAGTGTTGATATGGAAAAACTTCGGATAATAATTTATCATCACTATACTTACCTTCAGGGCAATAAAAACATCTTTGTTAAGAATTTTCTGACTAGTTTATACGTTCGCCCGGACATATTCTATCAAGCTCCAAAATGTATGCCATACGCCATTAATCGACCGTTTGAGAATTGGGGGAATGTTTTAGAAAGTTCTCCAAAACCAAACATGAATCTAAAGGCGGTAATGCAGTTGTAGGCTTCATGAGAATACTATATGCAACGAGTGATATGTATCATGGATATGAAAAGAAATACAAGGATTTGTTTGTTTGTTTAGAACTAATTGTGGAACCGTGTTTGAATATTGCATACCCATCAGGCGCATTTTGTTAAATGGTTCAAAACGGATTACGAAAGGAGGCTCACGGGTCTTGGGCATTTCTTTAACAACCGTACTAACAAGCTAACAAATATGAAACGAATAAAACGATAGCTTAGTTAAAGCGAAGGAAAAGTAAAACTAGCTCGTTTACAATGGTGTGTTTGCTTTTTAGCAGGCAGCGATAGCTTTCAGGTGGAACTAATTGGCGTGTTAGGGGTTGTAACGTCGCTCTCGTTGTCGTTATCGGCACATTTTCTTAGCGGTTTTACATCATTAATAGGGCAAAAACCGTTCCAATACTGGCCCGTAACCGCAACCGGTCTGGGATGTACGCCACGAGGTGTTCGATGGCGTCACATCCTTCTGGTGACCGCACGACCGAACGCATGGTTGCACCCTTACCCACCGCACATATTTCGTGCAGCAGGAAGCCGTACATGATGCCACTTGGTTTACCAACGACAGGAAAGGACGGGGTCGATATGTTCCTTAGCAAGTGCGTTTTATTTCCCCCGTTCAGGCGCACGCAGCGAGAGCGTTTGGTGTACATATGTTCTTTTTTTTTCGTCACTGATGAATTGAACTACTTTTCGTTCGCAGCACGATGTGCGCTGTTGTTACGGAAATAATCGGTTTTTTTAAGGTGACTTATGCAAAAGCCCCTACCACCCCGGTGAACAAAACAACACTCCCTTGGCGTTACACTTATTGCCCAGTAGCAGCATCGCTCGGACTGGGGCACAACGAATTGAGTACCCCAAAACAAAACGAGTACCGAGCTGGCTGAAGCAGCAACAAAACAATAATTGGTGCCAAACCTGCCTGTAATCAATCCGTGGGCGCATTCCAATGCAGTCAAATCATCACAGGCAACCATGCATGTTTTCGCATGGAGAAAGAAATATATTATTATATCATCGCGATGTAATACACTTCGTGAGGGTGCGAGACCCCAATTGAATGGCGTTTCTTTCATTTGTTTTGTTATCCTTCTTTGAAAAATTATTTTTAATGTAGCACTTCGGTTTTGACCTGGCGGTGATTCCGTCCAAAATCTAAATATCGGCACAGTCTAATTGAGGACAAAACCGCTTTGCACGATGCACTTGCACGCTTTGCCTGTTGCGCATTGATGAGTAGCATTGTTTGTGTACTTATCTTAAACGTCATCCCCCACCTGTCAGAGCACTGTGGCCTTCGGGCCTGACAGCCAAGGATGCGTTACGAGGTGGGTGCGTTACCGAATGGGGGAAGAAAGGCAAGCAGGCAGAACGGTGCGAGGGCGGAGAAAGTTGGTCGAATTGTTCGGCAGTGGATAACGTTGTCATACAGGCGAAACCGTCATCGCTTTGCGCAATTTAAAAGTCCGATTGCGTATTCGTGCGCGCGATCGCGAGGCGGGACAGCACGTGCTCTACATTTGGCGTTATAAGTGCGTCTGCGGTGTGCAGCGAAACGAAGGTATGCCGCGAACAAATTCAAAAATCGAAAGTGCTCGCACGGCTCCAGCTGCTTGCCGAGGCTGTGCACGGATGTCGGCCGTTGCTATCAAACCGCGTATCGTGCGATCGCTGTACAGCGATCGCAATATTGCGCGTGCTTTTGGGCGCGGAGAAGGCGGGAAGGGTAAAAACGGAGCAAGCGGCGATGGGAACGGAAGGGCCAAGGAAGCGGGTTAAGCAAATTGTGCCGTACGACGATGCATTGCGATGCTAAAGATGGCAATGAAACCCGCCCGTAAGGCAAATCAAATAAAACCACAACATAACGGTGGGCAGTGGTAGCCCGAAGCAAGTCTGTTTTGCGTGTCTGTTTTCCGTTTTTGACACATCACACAAATCACGGCGGGATGGATAGATGCGTTGATATAAAAGTCCATCCATCCAGCAAAAGGGTTTTATGACACTATTCGGAATTAGTTCAACGCATTATCAAAAGCTTATCTCGTGCCTCAAACCAGTTCCAGGCCAGCGGAGAAACGAAAGTCAAACCATTGTAAGTGTAGTGATTTTGTTACAATCGGGCACGATACGAACGGCCTTCGGTTCACTTGGTGCGACCCTTCGAAGCCCTGGAACTCGGTTACTGGATGTCGAAATGTCACACCGCAACGCACGCACGTCACGCCATCGAGATGGTGGTTTGTAACGGTTTTGGTGACACCACGTACACGTTAACGGTCGATTAATGTACCGCGCCGTACACCTTCTACCCATCTTACTCCAAAACTTTGTCACCAATCGCTCACGGTCTGTTCCAGCTTGATTCTTCCGAAAATTTGGGACTCTTTGACAGATGCTGCTAGTACTTAGTGTCTACTGACAGCTGTCAAATCAGTCACGCGAGTTTAGTGCAACCAATTAGTGCTACCCGATCGGGTGTACAGACTTACAAATTAAAACAGTAAGCAAGAGAAAGAAGCAAAAACAAAACAAAAAAGTGGTTTTGCGCAACACCTGTGCTCGTCGCGAGGAATGCGCGTACCGCAACCAAATGATTGCGATTTGTCCCGAAGTCGATCAGAGTTCGGATGGGCTTTCAGGTTTTTGGAATTGCGTTTTGTGGAGCGTGCGTAATCGTGGCACACTTGCTAGTGCTATCGGTAAATGGAGAGCACTGGTCGGCGTTTTTTCTTTACATAATATCTTCAAACACGGAGCAGAGATATAACGTGGGAAGAGGTGCGTTGAAGAAGAAATTTTCCAATGTTAAAGAGCAGAATGTTGGAGTTCCAGAATAGTCCTTACGCTTTATGCTGATCGGAACAAAAACACTACTGCAGGCAACCTCGCAGTCCCTCCTAATGGATGCTTTCTCCATTTTCAACCTCACCAGACGTTGGAATATCCGCAGATATTAGACTTCCAGGAGTGGAATTGGAGTTTGGACGTGTGGGACGGACATTTGTTATTGTAAAACAGTTCGTTTGATGGCCTGGCAACTAGTAGCTACCGGAACCGGTGTACCCAGTCAACCGTCCACTACCGTGGCCGCGTGGTTTTGCCGCTCACAATCGGCACTCACTACAGCGATGCCAAAAACCGATATGTCCACCCGTGTAACCATCCCGCGTGGGCTCATAAATTGTGCAGATAATGGCCGCTAGTAAACACCAAAACAAAAAAAAAAAAAGGAAAAACTCTCTCTTTCTCGCGCGCTTTTGGGGAAAAACTTGCATCCAAACCCGGTGCTGGTGGTGGTGGTGACGGAAAGAAAAGCACATGTGTTATGCATCGCAGACTAGTGGACACGGTTCTCTAGTGACGGTGTCTAACGATCGAACCGTTTCAAAAACAATTGCCAAAAAAAAAGGAAAAAAAATAATACAACATACTTTTACCCCACACCTGCCTGCGCACTCTGGGGGCCTTCCGGTCCGGACATTCAAAGCTTTCATCGGTTCCGTTCCGGGCAGGTGGGTACTGGTAGCGGCAGGCTTTAAAACCGATTCGTGAAACAACCTGCTCAGTGAAATGAAGGGAAAGCCTACCAACCGGGTGAAATGGAATAGATTAGCGACACGGTAAACTTGCTTGACGACGAAAAATCATCCGAAATCATTAGCTCGGTGCGGACAAGGCGACTTCACGGCTGGAAAACTGCTCACCTCGCCTCGTCTGCCCGTGCCCCGACAAGGGGGCGAATAATCGAAAGCTTTACTGCGGCAGAAAGCAGAAAGAGGAAGACACCGGTACGTTGTCATATGTCGCTGGTGAGGCACTTCGAACGCTTAACCATTGTGGAAAAGTGAAATGGTTTTTTAGGGGAGAGGGGGGGAGGCTCGTGTGCCTGCGATGTTACTTCATCGTCGGTGTAACTATGCTACGATGGTTGATTTTCCGAGGAAAGTCGTGTAGCAGCGAACTACAACGGGAAGTAAGCGAGCGTGTGGATAAGTAGCCGGGCAACAGGATGGCAATAGACGGGGGGGGGGGAAGGAACACTTTAAGAAAAATAAAACAGAAAATTAATACCACACGCAAACAATCGCCGGCTCAAGGTTGCGCGATTTTACGACAAAAATGAACGTACGGAACCGTTCGAGAGATAAAGAACCCATCTAGAATGGGAAACTGGGCAGTAACGAACCAATCGAAACACAACGATGCGTAAACGGAATGCTACTTAATGATGATTAACGGAGGCGCTCCGCGCGATCGGCGCGTGACTTGTGGAATTTGCTAGCTGTGTGTGTTGTTTTTTGTTTGGTTTGCTATTCTAATACAAAAAAAAAAAGAACCAACTGTTAAATCAATGCATTAATTCCGGCTTCCATTAGGTACCGTGCGCATCCATCATGCTATCACGATTGATTGGAAATCAATCGAAACGGCTACAAAAACCCATAAAGTTGCGTTCTTACCTACCAATAGCGATAAAAGTAAACAAAGATCCATCCTGGACGTTTGACGGTATGCAATAAAAGAAAGAAAAAAACAAATCTCTTTTGTTTAGTCCGTTCCGGACATAATTACAACCGCATCCCTGAACCTTCCCCCCCGAACTCCTTCCTATGTTCTGCTCCAACCGCCACTGCCCCAGAAGCAGACGGTAGAGCAAAGCTCGGTTCACAGCGGTGTTCGAGTATGACTTTGACTAATTAATGGACGGCAGAAGGTAGCCATGCAGAGTACGGATGGTACGGTTCCACTGTGCATCGTACGAGCGCGCGCCCAGCCGCCCAGTGCCGGTGAGCGGCACAGAAACAGACGCCACCAAAGCAGGATGTTGCGATGTTTGGCCTCCGGATGATGTGCAGTCGCTTTTCGGGCAGCAGCAGATCCGTGTTGCGATTGAAATGTCACTGTCGAGGTCAGATCGCTCGTGCTTCAATCGGCTTAAAATGCGGGAAGATAAAAACCACACCACAGCCGCACCAAAACGCAACAAGCGAATAAACAAATTGGCCGGTATTGGCGTCCGTTGGTGGACGAAGGCGTTGGAGTTTGCCTGCATGCCGGTTCACGACCCAACACGAGTACGCAGCTGGGTGTGTGTGCAGGTTTTTGGTACACTTGTCAAGTTCTGGAAAATGACAACTATGCTCGAGGGATAGACTTCAAGACATTCAGCTGGAAGCAATCTGTGAGACATTCCAACATTTCCGCGCTACTCTCAGGAAGGTTTGATTTCGTTTGCTCCTTCCTCGCGGTTATGCTACGCAATGTCGGATTCCCATAGATCTCCAAAAACCAGAATGTTTTTTTGGAGAATGTGGACCCAGACCAGATCTAGTATGGTACGCGTGAGGAACCACTAGCTCTGTGGGTGTTGCGAAAAGTCCCTAGTGCCTGGTTTGGATGTTGAGCTAGATCTGTCTCAGAATAGCCGAGAACCGGTTTACAATCAGCGTTAGCTACCACACACCAGCAACTTCATTCATCTACACGGTAAGGATCATGAAATCACAAACACACTCATTCGTGGCCGATACCTCATCGGTGCTCACCCGTTGACAGGTTCACACAGCATCCAGGAACACGGTATTGGTGTCGCCGACTGTGCCGAGACCCTAAAAGTGCTCGGTTGCAAAAGAGGAAACTTTTTGCAGAACCCTCACACTCGCTACGTCACAGTATGAGTGCGGATTTCGTAGCCATATGGGCTGCAAAGGCGTTCCGCGCTTCTTCCGCGTCTGTCAGCTCGAGTTCCCTCCCGGCCTAGCCAATGGTTCGCCCACGGTTGGGGACCGGAGTTCGAGTCCCCCCTCCTCACTGCCCTGGGATCACGACATTTTGCCCGTTCAATCTCCCTCGGTTACTGTCTCGCTCTCCGTTGCGCTCACCTTGCTAGTTACAAAGGTGCTTTTATTTTTTATTCATTTTCTTCACTCTATATCTCCATCTCCATCCGACTCGTACGAGCTGGTGGAGCTTTTTCCCCTCCTCCACGGTACGGGCGGTTCGTGCGGTGGTGAATGTTATAAAATACAGTGGCGCTGGTAGCGCTGGATACCATTTTGCAAAGACACGTTCCCCAGTGAACACTAGGGTTGGCCGAAAAACTAAGAGAAAAAAAAACCCCAACACCGTAAGCTCTAGTACTACCTGCCAAACGATCCATTTCCCTTCCTCCGAATACTTTCCCCCGTACCGTCCGGTGTGCAGTGTAAGTGTAGTGTGCATCAGTGTAACGAGAACGATCTCCATATTTGTGTGTTTTTTGTTGTTGTTGAATTCTGATTGGGCTATCAAAACATTGAACTGAACTTGATCGTGTGTCCGTGTCGTGCGTGAGAACCAAAGCTGCCAGATAGTTGGCATAAGTTGGCTACCAGTGTCCGGACTAGGGTGCATTCAGGATATTCCAGCAGGGCATTCATCCAGCAGCTTAGGAAGCTCAGAACCACTCCACTTACACTGGGTCCCCTTATTGGTGCGAATATCTTAAGGTGTTTTAGTTGAATTTTCACCAAAAGCTCTCTGTGACTGAGTGGGTGTATGTGCGCCTGTATGTGTACCCAATACGACAATTTGAATGTCGTACTACCATCCGGTTTCCACGATAAAATGCCACCGGCCAGCACCAGAGCGTTAGCTGTATCTCCTTCCCTGGTTGGCTCACCATCAACACAACACAGCTTCAGAAGCGCCTTAATGGAGTCGGTGGTGGGCTTGGCGCGCCCGGGAAAACCGAACTGGAACGAAATGGAAGTAGAAAGTAAAAGTACCGCTCCCGCACTGGGGATCGGCTGCCGAACGGGGGTAGAGGAACGAGTTGAGACAAAAAAAAAAATAGGGAGAGAAAAACAAAACCAAAATACATACACACACACACAAACTACGACATACACGCTCAGCCGCGCGTGCCCGGAATCAAAACGCTGCTTAAGAGTCTCCTCGTTCCTAGTTTTCTTCTCACTACTCGCACATTCGATGTCGCGATGGATTCTAGTTTAAGAGGCCACCTTCGGTTGGTTAGCTTCCTAAATTTCACTTTTATTGATGCGCCGGTTTGAAGCTAATTTAAAATTCACATAAAAACACACACACACACGCACAGGCGGTGGTACCCTTTCGCACTTCGGGAAGGGAATTGGTTTCGGTTTAGAAAGTAGTAGCCCTTCCAGGGAAGTTTTTCGAGTTTTGTGGCCCTTGAAATTGTTGCTATATTTTCAGCCATAATCTCCCCCTCCCTCCCCGCCCTCTTTTATTGGTGCCTTATGAGACACTCATTCATTTACATACCGGAGTGATCTGCATTTTTGTCCTGCCCGAGTGGAAGAGGAAACAAAAATACCAAGCTTTGCATTTTGACGCAACACACGTTTACCCGTTGACCAATCCCAATTTCAACGATTCCTCGCGCCTAATCAAATGTTACTCTCTTTCCTGCCTTCTTTCTTTTTTTTTACAGTGTGCATTACGGTAAGCGTAATCGACGTGTGCATTGCGTGTTCTAGAGTAAGCGTTGAGTGCGAAAAAAAAAGAACGAGTCGGCCGAAGAAACGAACACCGTTTACATGCCACTAGCGTAGAATTGGCGGACAGTTGTAGAGCAGAAGTATAGGGTGGGTTTTTTTTCCGTGTTCCGTGTGGTGCGTTGATGTGTGCGCGTGTGTGGGTGCGTTTATCGGTGTGAAAGGGTGGGTGTGCAACCCTCAGCCAAACCAGAAACAGCAAAAAATCGTAACACTCAAACCGTGAGTAGCCACCCGAGATCTGGAGTCATTGAACTCCCGATAAACGATCACCGCAACGATCAAGTTCCCGTTCTGCCGCTAAGCAACCGCTGAGTGTGACAGCATCATCTATCAGCCACTAAACAGCAGCGCTTCCCACCACCCGGAACGAGCGCCATCCTCACAATGCGTTTGCAAGGAACGGTAAGTGGGCGGATTGCTCGGCTACGTAAGCTGTGCTCTCTTTCTCTGCAACACTCAAACTACTTTCTCGCGATAAGCGTCAGATTATGCACAAGGACGCGTAACTAGATCTCGTATCCTTTCACCCTTTTTTACAACCTCTGGACAGGATCGCTGATTCCAGGTACCACGTACACGTAAACAACAGCAACAACAGTTTGCCACAGTGGCACAGTTTCAGGTGCCATACACATCGTCAACACCGCTTCATGCGTCACGCACTTGCCCACTGCTAGCACTACAGCGACTGGGCAGCTGCTATACAGCGAATATGTCGCATGCCATGCAAGTGTTTGCGGTTTGGACCAACACATTGCTCCAGTATGCAATCAGTGGCAAAATAACAAGAGCACAAATAGAGACACAACACCATTACCCTTGCCGTCCCTGTTCCTCTGTTAAGCTGTGCATCAAAACAAGTAAACTAGTTTTTGGACTTCTGTACCAGGTACGGTGTGATATCGACCACCTTCGATCGTCGTTAATTGCCGCACTTCTTTATGTAACTTATGCTTGGATTCGGCTGGTCATGCCTTATTCGATCGAAGCCAATTGCATCATACAATTGCGTGCCGTGACGCAAGCTTCCCCTCGGGGGCAAGCTTAGAGGTGGTTGTTTTGGTTTGTTTTACTTTTACTACCCCTTGTACGATGAGGTTCCTCATGGGTTGAGAAAACAACAAAATAAAGGGGTTTCGCATTTCACGGGTTTGACAGTCCCAGTATGCTAGGGGAAGCACCATTGGCCATCGCTTCATTCGGGGATGGGTTGCTGAACATTCTGAGATGCGATGAGGGTGCCAGCAACATTAGTTTGCCGCGAAACTGCATACTAGCTGGTTAGTGGCTCAAGAAGAACTCACCGAAAACTTCGCTCGAAGGACAACCGAACGAAGGAGAGATTCATTCTCAGCGTGCGAAAGCAAGACACCACACATTTCAGCGTAGTTCGCACATTTCTTCACGCGCTGACCTTTTTGGTCTACCGCGTCTACGAAGATGCTCCCTTTCGGATCGCGACTTCGTTTCGTCGTTTGGTTTGCCTACGGCGGGGCGACCTAATGGAAGAATGCGCCGTGAGAATCTCGCCGTCCCATACCTTCTCTTGTCATGACCCTCCCATTCGCTCGGTGTATGGTAGTAACGTTCCCAACTGGCCTGTCATCTTGCTGCGATAACGCGATATGTGAGACATTGTTTTTTTTTGCCTTTCTTGCTTTAAAGTTTCCATTGCTAAACAAAAGCAAAATGTATTCGGTGCAATTCAATATTGAACGCAGACAGCCGCAGACACGTACGGATGCAATCAGCGTCTAAGATGGCGATTGCGGTGTGACACGATTTGGCACCGCAGATGAAGATGATCCGACAAACCGAAACGAACGAACGAACGATAGCCATACCCCACACTCGGCTGTTGTTCGGCACTGCCACACATCCACCACAGCTACATAAAGTGCACTATACCCGTACTTCGCAGCTGAAGGATGTGCGGTGTGCCTGGGAGGAGTAGAAAAGGGGCCAGGGAAATCCTAAACCAAAAGCTCGAACCCGTGAGAATATGTTTACATTTTGCCCCCCCGGGCAGTCTTCCCACAATAACGCAGCATAAAGCATAACAACGCTGCTAAAGAGAGAGAGAGAGAGAGAGAGTCATAGAGAGAGAGAGAGAGAGAGAGAGAGAGAGAGGGGTGGTAAGGTGCGCTCCCGGCTGTGTTTCAGGTGAGGAGAGGCAGACGAAGAAGCATGGAGTTGTAATGATGTGATGAGAACGGATCATCGACCACAGAGCAACGGCAGCATCTATACGAGGCAGTATTGCTTTTTTTTTCGTGTGTTTTTTCTTTGTAGGTGTCCCTCTTGTGCTTCTTCGTGCAACAAGTTGATTTCAAACCAGCCGCCAAGTCTGCCAATCTTTTTTAAGCAGCGAAGAGAGGTGGGAGTCTGCGGTGTGGTGATGGAAGGCCTATAGAGATGCTATGTTCCCATCATTTCCCATGCCACCCGCCAAGATGACAACCCGACAACTCGAAACGCACATGTTATTAAATCAAAGATGGACTCGCGGTATATATGTGTGCGGGAAAAGTGAAGGTTTTGAGACCGAACCAGCATTTAGAGCCCGCGGTGGTTTACTTGAACAAATTGATGATTTTCGTGCAACGAACTTTGTCGCCACTCAGACACACACACACGTATGAGCAATGTAAAATGCGCGGCTAAATAAATGTGAGATAATTACACCGCGTTGCGTCAACATTTTGGTAGCAGCTGCTAAACAGCGTACGTGGCGCGATCCAGATCAATGGTCTCGAATCAGCCCTCAACTAAAGGTCGTCTGAAATGGTTGATCGATCGTACGCAGGTGATCGGTTGCAATGGTTCAAAGGAATAACAGCGTAACGTTAATGGATCAACGAACTTCGTAACGTTGATCTACTTATCCCGCGTAGCACAGCTCGCACGAGGAAGCAGTCGAAGCGCTTTAGAATGGAAGGACCAGAGCGGGGAGCGGGAAGTGTGGAACCATTGCGTGATCGGATCGTCCCGAAATAGACTCGCAGCTCTGTTCCCGTTGTGCGGGTGTCACATCCTTCAGGTGTACGACGTTCGTAGCGCGACCGGGATTAGTGACCGTATGCGCTGAATAAGCGGCGCTTACGTAATGCACGCTTTCGTGTAGGCGCTTCACCGCTTCGCTGCCCGTATCCTGCCATTCTTCTTACGCGAAGTACGCGGGAAGAATTTCGTTTGCATGTAGTTGAACATGGAGAGAAAGAGAGAGAGAGAGAG
>AXCM01001682.1:0-39102 GCA_000473375.1 Anopheles culicifacies | reverse complement strand
CCCGAAAAGGCTGAGAGAATCCGGTGGGTTTAGTGTTACTTCGCGGTAGGTGTGCGTGATTGGGACTGTTCGGGCTGGAAGGTTCTGGTGTGAGCAAAATAGAAGGAAAAAAAAACACACAAAAACAAGCCCATGAATGACCGAAAGCTGAGATCTCGCATTGCCTACGCGCTTAATCGCTTGCCTTGGAACGGAGTGCATAGAAGATATGGATACAAGTTTCATCAAACAGCGTTGTCAAAAAGAAAAAAAAAAACAACAAACAAAACAAAAAAATGAAATAAAATAAAATGCCGTTAGAAAGGGGCTGCTGCGATTGAAGGCCTTCCTTTTTGGGTGGGCACCGAAAGGCCACGGGTTCGTCGTTACGAATCTCCTTCCTACCTTTGCTAGACATTTCCAACAGGATGAGCGCGTATACCTTCGTCGGTAACAACAAGCCAACAGATTTCCCATAATTCTTCGGGAACAGGCTTTGACAGTTGAGTTTGCAGTTTTTGCAGTTCGGCGGACATTGGCGATTCTCGTTTTTCCCTCAGCTAATTAGCAGGCATTCTTTTGCACCCGAAAAGTAGGGACGCACTTTCGGCACGAAATGTGGTGCAGACGTACACACAAGGAAGGCTACAACCGAAACTCTCGGTCTGCCTCGATTCGCAATCACTTTTTAATGGGAAACTTGGCGCTGCCAGAGCCCTCGGGGTTCCCCGGTTTTGTCAAATTAGGATACGAATCCTCAGTGCGGTCTTGCATGATTTAAATAGCAAGTTCGGGGTTGTTGCAAGCGGCTAAAGGTTACTGTACCCGCCGGATGCGATCATACCACTATCAAAGCAGGGCAGCTGCACATCACGCAAAAAGATTGTTTCGTCTGCTATGTGTCCGATCGGAACCGAACGGAATGTTTTCAAGGTCAAAAACCTTCATCAATGCTTGCTTCAGTTGGGATCAGCTCGTTCCAAACTCACTCGACGACGACAACGTTGAACGGAGCCCTTCGAGCTGGTGGCATCTGCTTTGCGCACATTCCGCGGAGGGCGCGCGCTGCTATTCGATGCTCGAGACTGAAACGCGCCCACTGCTACTTACGTCAGGAGTGCTTTGAGCGCAGCTTAGAAAGCTTCACGAAACGATCCAGAAGTGGATGGGTCTCGCGGCAGACAATCTTACATTCCATGGCACCGTTTTTTCCGGGATGCACAGCCCACAAGCCTGAAGACGTGTGACCATTCCAGGAATAGTCGTCCGGGGCGAACGGTACGCCGCAAGACCGGCAAAGCGACAACAGAAGTTTGTTAGAAAGAGAAACCCCAAACGAGGCACGCAAAGAACAGGATCTGCATTCGTGGTACAACAGCAGGACTGAAGCAGTGGTTCGAGTTTTAGAAACATCTCGCGCCTCTGGAATGTTGCAATGGTTGCTGAAACCAGAGAAGCCTTCCTTACGCACACAGTGGGCAGGTTTTGGGTTGTTTATGCAAGGGCTAGAGGTGTTAGTGCGGATCCAACACACGAAACAGCGGCGCATCGGTTCGCATTTGTATGCAGAAGCACAACCCAACATTCCAAACCGTCGGTTTGGTCGCGGTTTTTGGACGCTTTCGGAGGTAAACTTGCCAGCTCGACGGCTTTTTATTGTTATTACCATTATTATTAGCTCGGGCTCGGGCGTTTCTTGTTCCCCAACATTGTTGATCGTTTGTCGCGCTTTCGCGATCGCATTGCTGCACATTATTTTATCTTGCGCTTTGTACCCTTGCCACTTTATTCTCGACCTGAGGCGCGTTTTTCAATCGTTAGACGGTGCATTTTTCGGCGTCGCATTTCAGCGCACAATATGCAGTCCGACACGCTTTTCAGATACTTCCAAAATATTGTATGCGTGCAGTAAAAATAGTCATATTTCTTCAAAACCGTTTGTTGGATATTTTGCTTTGTTCATAGGAAAATGCAGAATAATGAAAGCTGAAATTTTTGATAATTAAACGCAACATTTACAAAGTATTGTGGCGGTATTACAGATAAATTTAGTCGTACAATATTACATCTATCATACTGTCCACTTCTATCAAATATAGAAAAGATGAGTGAATTGATGGTTTTATGTCCTGCGAAGAACATGTTGGGCTTCAGAATTTATTCATCTTGAGGATATATTTCGACACCTGCCATATATTAGGGCGTTGAACTCATTTGTGGTGCATTGGTAGTGGTACCGGTTTCTCATCTTCGAATTCCTCCAGGTTCGTTTTCTTCTCAAATGTTTAGCCAGTTACAATAAAAAAAAGTCAGAAAACAGTAAAGGTTTTAGTTACACGATGAAGAATAAGTATCTCAGTTTAACTGATAGTCGAGTCATAGCAAACAGTAACATTTGTTTGGTTAATGTTTTGAATAATAATTTATTGGTTTTAGGAAACATATCTTAATTATGCTGTATGAGTTAGTGTCTGCTTATGTTGAGAATTATTTGTGAGAACTATGTTTAGAAAGATGTTTACATAAACAGAAAACTTACTAACTTGAAATGGAATCTGAAACTTTACTACATACACTATGTGTACATAATTGTCGTTATTTCGACAAACTTATAAAACATCTAGTGAGTAATGCTGGATTTGCTTTGCTGTCAAAATGCTGAAACCACTCACGACGCTGAAGATGACGAAGCTTACGGAGCGGTAACCGAGCACGTTGACCGTGGTCGTTCGTGTTCGAAAGACTTTCTAACGGGACTTGGCATTCTTTCGTTGCGAACTAGGCAAGGCCACACCGGGCGTTTTGTTGAATGAAAGTGCCCAACTAGGCATCGTTTCCCTATTCGTATGCCACGATTCGTCGGCACGATAGAGGCGCTGGAATGCGGTCGAACTCTGCGGCCCCAAACCGTTAGCGACAAATAACAAACACAAAAAAAGGAGAAAGAGATAAAGACAGACGGTCTTCGCGATGGGGTTTGGTTTAAGATAGAGGAGGAAAAGAAACAAGAAAAACAATAGAAAAGCAGCGTGAGCATACCAGAAACAAAACGGAAGATCCCTTGAGCTGAACGGTCTTCTTGAACCACGATGTAGAAAAATCACCTACAATCGTGTAATATAGCTTTAGCTTGAAATATCGATATGTATTTCACAACGTCAGTCACAACATTCGAAACACGAGCTCCTCTACACGCCCTCATCAATCCCTTACGACATTCAAACGATGAAAAAAAAAATCAGGAAAACCAAACAACCTTGTAAAACAAAGGAATGCAACGCGGACATTACTAAAGTTGGATACTAATCTATGCAACGTTGCATCCAATCTCTATTTTCTGCGCCAGTCGCCCCAACTTTCAAAAACAGATCACTTCCAGCAAATTTGGAATCTCAAGGGAATGAACTTTGGCTACCAAATAAAACGCTTAACGACTAGATATATTGATGCATATATGTTAGGTCCCCGTGTACTACATGAAATGCCTATGCTACGTCATATAAATAAGTTTAGCAGTTCAACAGTAAATCGTTACTCTAAGTAAAGTTTGTAACGGCTTAGTGGCGGTCTTAATTAGGAGATAGTGGTGCCGGTCTTAATTAAACGGTAGGAAAACTTATTTGGGTTGTTTAGCAGGACAAAGTATCCTGTTATTGGTAATTTCATGTCACGGAAGCCATAAATGGCAGGCCAAGACCTCGAGGTTATAGAGTCATAGAAAATGAAATAGTACACTCAACTATCGCATCTTAAAAACTTTGAAATCAAAAGATCAATCATTTTGAGGTTTTTAAAATGAAAAACATGCAACGAATTAGATTCGGCAGGTTGCAGATGCCTGGTTATGTCATGTGAATGACACCGGACAATCCAACGTGTAAAGAGCTTTTAAGTCGCCCACATGGGCAGAGAAGGCCCAAACCATAATGGCGATGCTGCGTCCACCACGAAGGCTGGGCTAATGAATTGGCAGACGAAGGTACTCGACCGTGAGCGGTTTAGGGATACTCCTGTAGAAAAACTAAATTGTAGCTTAGCAGAAACTTTAAATTAGATTTAACAGACTCCAATAACTTGATCGTGGATAGGTATTTGCTGGCCCTTGATCTAAGTGGTAGAAATTTGTTTTCCTTTGAAGTAGTGGGTTTGAGTCATTTATGATAGTTTCTGGAATACATTCGGTATCCCAGATTTGTTGAGGGTTTTAAAGAATTAGAAAAATAAATCACGCATGCAGCATTGATGGCGTTTTATGATGATGTTAACAAAGTAATCGGTGTAACAAAAGTATCAGCAAAAAAGTGTAAAACGTACCGTAAGAAATGAAACGCTTCTTTATCATCTTTCAGCCCTCTTAAGCTTGCTGCAATCAAAGTACTCAACTTGCAAACTTTTACTTCCCCCAGGAGCAGGGTACGTTCACTCACGCGATGTTTCGGTGGTACCTTTTTCCCGTTGTACCCATGCCTACTGAGTGCAATTGTACCGAGAAAAATGTTCGGCGGCTCCACGAACAGTTCCTTCTGTTCCAACATTTTTTTTTCATCTCTGCATACCTGCCTTCTTCATGATCGCCGATTCGTGGAATCTGAGAGCCCTTGGAAACGACCGGCGCTCCGGTGTTCGTTTAGTCCGTGCGGCGTCCATGGTCCTACGATCTCTCATCTTATCTTCATCAATCCCATCTCCACCGACCGTGCCATGCCACCAGCCGCCTGTTTGCATGTTCTTTACGGATGCTGCAAAACCGATGACGAGCTGAGACTGGACGTTCAACAGTGTGATCCTCAGCGGTAGTACGAGCGAGACAAAAGTATCGGCGAAACCAGGATCAAAAGGGAACAAGAGAAAATGGTTAAGCCCGCGGAACGAGCGGGATATTGGGGTTTTCGTGGGGCGGAACGGTCCGATCTCCGGGTGTCGGGTGAGACTCACTGAAACTGACTATGCTTGCGGAATGCGTGGGAATTTGATCGAAGGAATGTGGTTTCTGGCCAGGAAAGACCAACCAGTACTTTTCACTCCTTTCATTTTGGGGTTTGCGCGCGCGCACACACACACACACCTTACCCTCTTCCAGTCTTGCTGCCTTCTGCTAGCATCTCTTTTTAGTCGCTTTCGCCTCAACATCCTACCTCCTCTTGTTTGACTTTTCATCGCGTTTTCCTCCCGTTCGCTTCTTTTCTCTCTTTCACTCACATACATGTACACTGATTTCGTTTTGTAAGTTGCGCGTTGCAATCAACATTTCTTCCAGAGATTGAAGCGGGATCGAGCAAAATTTAACATCTGATTCCGTCGTTCCGCTACCTCGTGGTCGCGACGGTAGGCTACCACCTTCTTTAGGGGTTGCGCGTGCGTCCCCGTTTGTATGTGTGTGTTTGCATTGAGTTTGTTTGCATTTTTGTAAATGTGGCATCTCTATAAAGTTTTTGTTTATTCCTGCTCGGAAACTAGGGAACCTTTAGTAGGTTTGCCCTGAGATTGTATGATTTTCTCTATTCTTGCCGTTGTTGAAAGTTTGGGTAAGGCTTTTCTCTTTTTTCTTTTACCGTCCCACAATCCATTACTGTTACATCAATTTCTTCTCCGTTTCTTCTGTGAGATGTAGATCTTCGGTTTAATGCCTGCCACTTGGCAGTATTAGGTTTTGGCTCATTTTTGCACTTTTCGCTCGGGTGGCCTGGATTTGGTATACCTCCCCCTTACCCCCAACACTCCAATTCTGGGGCGGTCCAATCGCGAGATGCAATGCGAAATGAACGATCGTTCTGGGCGGTCGATCGTGTTTCTGTGTGTGTTTCGATCAACTAAACCAAGTGTGGAACAACTGGGAAGGAATGGGGTGTATGTCTGGTGAGACGGAGCCGGATCGCGTTTTGGTCTCTTTCCAGAATGAAGCATTCGGGTAGGTCGATTCGATGGTGGCCATTCACCCGCCATTCCGGTTCTATGCTTCCTGCGCAACCCGTCACTACCCACAGCGCAGCCTCATGCACCGCTTTTATCATGCGTTACCTTCAACATGGGCGATTTAATGCCACATTTGCTGGCGTTTGCACATTCGCAACATATTGCTGTTTCGCATTGTGGTGGATTGTTGCCTGTGTGTGTATGTGTTAGAAATGAAACAGCGTCATCGTACGAAACGGTTTTTAGACGTTCGTGGAAGGATTTCAGGGCGCAGAAGAAATCGTTTGCACTGTTGTCTTCCACTGGGGCCGCTGTTGTTGCCGCTGTTCCTGGCCCTTCCCTTCATCTCCTCATCCCCAACGGTTCCTTACGCCTTGGCCACCGTACACCGGCTTTACACGCACGGAATCAAATGGCCTGCGGTATTTTGTGTATTGAACTTGAAATTTGAATAAATTTACTGAACTTGCCGTACCGCACGGTTGAAACACGACCAGCGAAACGCCGGTCAATAAATCAAGCGCACTTTCCAGCGCACCATCACCAGTTCTGCAGAATGTTTTTGGATTTTTGGGCAAATTCTTTATGTGCGTTTCCTACTTCCCACCCCGTAAGCTTCGTTTTACTGATCGGGATTGATTTTCTTTTTTCGCAGTTTTTATCCTTTTTTTTCGTCTCGCTTGTTCCAACCTGCGCTCTTTCCGTCCGTTACGCATCTACCATTGTGATGTCGGGTCTGGTCTTTTTTTGTTTTGTTATGCCCATTTTGCAAGTTTTTAACTTAACCGTTTCTGTTGGGGGGCGGACAGCGAGGGTCGGCAATGGTTCCAGTGCCATTTTTTTCACATCAATCGCGGCCTGATTGGATCGGCGCAATCGTGTACTGCAAGCGAGGGTTAAAATACTAGTTAATTGGTGTGGCGGCAACAATAGACCCCGCTATCGGTAGGGTAATCGATGGAATCGAGATTAATTTCCTTTGAAATGTTCAGCCGGTGCAGTATTGTACGGGTGTGAAAGTGATACGGGGAAAGTTTAGCATAATTAATAACAATTTAAACTATGTTTTGGCCAAATTACTGAATCATCAGCAACGTTGTAAGCGTTTTTGCCTGCTTTAAAGTAAAACATCGCATGTTTATGTGTACTGTGTGTTTTTGATACATCACTTGTAAACAAAATCAGTGAATTTTAAGTATTATAAAAACACATTAAATTTACACTGCTATAAATAGCTCGATAATAACTGATATTAGAAAGAGAAACTTTTCAAATCGATAATAGATAACATAATTGTAAAGACATTTTTTTATGTCGTGGTTGTTATGTAATGTGGTAATAGATACTAATCATTACAAACATCATGAAAGGTGATTACAAAGTCCTAGATCACCGTAATACACCATTGACTTATTCTGCAGTAACGAACGGCTGCTTTTCAATAAGAACTCAAAATTAATTACTTTAGGAAATAATTAAAAATGAATAGAGCATATTCAGATTAGAAAGCAAGGAGTCCCATCATTCTGTTTAATACACCGAAAGGGTAGTATATTTAATCTCACCTGAACGAACAAACAATAGTGCTAACAGTTAAACTAAGTGTTCTGTCAGTAAAACATAAATCTTGACAGTCGTTGTATAACAGTAAGCAGTTAAACGAAACCCAACGTTGAAAAATCTGTGAAACACTTTTCTAGAAAAAGAAACGTATGTTGCATAATTTTATTGCTAAAACAATTTTACAATTTTTGAGATGAACTCCATTAACCGGTTGTAGTTGACGACCGAAATTTTTCCACTTCTTGATATACCCTGGCCAAGAATTTCAAGTGGAGAATGCCGAAAAAAGCTACGGATATAATTCGCTCTCCACGGGAATAGCTCGCAGAGCACAGAGTTCGAGACAAATTTCCACCAACACTGTCGAGATTTATTCTAATTCATCGCGAAATGCTCTCACGCATACGTCGCGCATACGAGCAAACACAAGCTTGTGCTATCACGCTTACTTCAAATGATCCACCAAGATAGTATTGCCGTAAAAAAACTAGCCTCAACAGATTACCTCACGACCCGCATCATCGGTGTCAATGTCGGCGCCTTCTTGTACACAGCACGAGATCACGAGATCACACTACGCCATAATCACGCACAGGAAAAGATGTAAGCGAATTCTGCTCTGGTGATGCGCGATTTTATGCTAACTTTCGGTCCGTTTTGTCCATTTGGAGAGTCTAGCACAACCTTTACTAGACACTAGACGTTTGCCAATATCGTACGCATTTTTCGGCATATGATTGCCTCCCGGCAACTCTCAAACCACTTCCACCGACCGCTGTTCAGCACAACGGCTCTCCGAGGCTGGTTCTGAATCCCCTTTCCAATTTTGTCCATGCACCGTTCTATCAGCAACGCAACGGAAGCGGTTTTCCTGTGTGCGGCAGCCCATCCTGCCACGCCTTTGCAAACCTCTTCCGGAGATTTATCATCGGACTGGGGCTTGGGGCATTTAAAATTTAAATGTACTCACACAAACTTCACGCACCATCGTTTCTGACGCGTTAAAATACACAGTCAAATAGAATACGGTGATACGCTGACTTATCGCCGAGACCACCGTGTGATGGACTGTCGGTAGGACGGCGGAGGTTTACGCGGGGCAATGTGGGAAGGTTTTGTATTGCAAACGATACTATGCGGTGCCATTTGGACACAATCGAACACTTTGCGCTGGCGCCGTAAATTAACGATCGAGATCCCGCGCCGATGACCCTCCACCCCTTGCACTGACGTCATCGGCAATGAAGTCGTATGGTCGGGTTGTGTAAAGATGGAAATATCACAAACACTTTTGCATACTTGTTCCTACGTGCCGTCAGCTGCTGTGCTGTGGAGCATGTAAAGAGAAGCAAAATTTTATTGCGAGCATAAGCCAAATGTTTACCGTTATCGCTGTGATTGTGAACATTCGCATAGTTCATCTGTTATCAATGTTCACACGCATACCCCGGTAGTATACTTGCGTGTGCGTGGAGTTTATTTGGGCACAATATGTGAACCAGATGCAAGAGATTGAAAATTAAACTCAAGGTTAGTGACGATTTAATAAAGTTTCAATACCATACGTTTCGTTCAAGTATTTCTGAATATAGTTCGCCACTTTTTCAAACTCTTTTATAGATGTGACTCCAAAAAATCAAACTATCTGTAAATGGAACCGATCGTAAAAATAATAGAAGTGTACAAAACTAGCGTTAGTCCTTGGCGAACATTGTACTTTTGATACTACACAAAATTTGTTACAGTAACTATCAATAAGTACTAAAACGTATATATTAGTATTGACAGCTGATATACGCATATGTGTCTCAGCCGATCTTCTATATCGTATTCCATATAAATTAAAAATCCTTCACATGTTTCTGAGGGCCGTGTTTGTAGTTCTTTGCGCAAACCATCGAACTAGTTTCGAATAGAATATACCGAGACTTCGCCCACTTACCTTAAAACCCGCGAAAGGGATTATCACACGTTTGCGTATCGCTTAAAACGGTTGCCGAATTTCTTGATCTCACCGAGTAACACACACCATGGCAAAAGTTGACTTTGGTTGCACATGTTTATTTTTGAGACTCATGCGGGAGCAATAAACTCAGGGCCGGAATACAGCAAGCAAATTCGATGAAGTAATCAGCCGGATGTCTTTAAGTAGTAGGGCAGAACCACTAGCGAGCGAAAAGCTGACGTTGGGGGAAACATGGTACCGTGTCTGACCTCCTGGGTGATCTTGTGAAAAAATTCAGGATCTTCAAAGTATTCTGAACGATGGTCGATGCGTAAAGATGTACGGTATTTCTTTTTTTTTTTTGTTAAACGAGAACACAGTGCGTAATATTAGTATATATGATTGGCATCGATGGTTTTGCAAATGATAATTATTTGTTCGAATCTATCTAACAGGATGCGCAAAAGCGCCTTTCATCTACTATGATAGGTGGTAGCTACCTGTTTCTTGCGTTATCATTTTCATCACTGCAACGACTGGCGATATCGGCTAAACAGAACGATCATATGCACTTCCGATCACTTCGCATTGGACATTGTACCACAGGGAGAAAAGTGCCGTAAGCTGACATAGATCGCGTTGGTCCATTCCCGTTGCAGTATTTTTTTGCCTTCACTCATCGTCCACCCTGAGTTAGTGGCGGAAGCGCACATGTACCAACTTCCGGAATGATGCCCCGCGGAGTGCGCAAATTCCCGTTTGCCCTGCTGCCAACCAGTTCCGAGACGAGGGTAAAATCAAGGTTCTAATTACTGGCTTTTTCCCGGTTGGGACGACGCATTGCAAAGCGCATAGTACATGCGGACAATTGCGATTGGTATCAGTTCTTCAATGGGCTGTATTGCTGTGTTCTTCCGGGCTGTGAAGCTTCCTGTCTGGTGGCAGTTCCGATTCTAATTTAACGTTCGCGGGATCGTGTGTTGAATGATAATTTTAATTACGCACCATGGTAAAGCCATTTGAGCTATTGCTGTAATAGCGGAGCCCAGCTCCGAATGAGTACGCATGGCAGTAACGATAGTTGATCTTGTGTAACTGGCATACATACTAGTGTCCCAAACGGTGCCAAATAGTATTCTCCACCAGAATATTTTTCTTTAATCAAACTGATTACTTCTCGATTTTCGCAACAACTTTCATACGATAAGCGAGTGACAACAAAACAAATCGACGGTTCCCTTGAGCATAGTAACAAATAAAACCCTCCGTTGGGGACCAGGCACCACCATTCGATACTGACCATTATGTTTTTCTAACAAAGATGTCGTTTCTTTGACTTTAATGTGACACAGTTCAGCTCAGCTATTAAATTGGTTATTTTTGCAAAGTTTCTTTTTAAGTTGTAGGTATTGGCTAGGCGATAAAATTACCTTCAAAAATAATAAATCAAAAGTGATATGAATTCGGTCCTTAAAGTTGATTGTCTAAAATTTAAATCAACGGAACAAAACATAACTCAGGTTTAATAAAGAGTCAATTTCAATAATCACAATAATCAATGATTGATACTTTGTATTTGAATTAAATCTCCTGTTTTTTTAACTTTCTCTCGTAAATGTTAAGTGAATCGTGCACTATGACAACTCTTCGTTACATTTGTTTTTGTCCCCTGAGCTACAGGGCAGAAAAAGTTGGAAACAATTAAATTCTTGCCGTATTTTGATAGTAATGGCTTTTGTATAACATCTACAAAGCTTATTGGTAATCTCTGAATGATGTCATTCAAGTTCAACTATGCTGTACTGAACCAGCCTTTGAAATGATCTGGTTGGGATCATTTCTCATTACATTGCCGTCCATGCTGCAAGCAATCTCAACTCCCATACGAAGGTTTGTTAAATTTGCTCACAGTAATGCATTCGAATCTTGCGTAATATCACATCATAGCCGTAGATCACATTTTGTAGTCGAAACATCGAATTCGAACAGAAAATCCGAAACGCATGAGATAACTGACGATAGGGAGAACGAACATGGTCTGCTCTCAAACTAGCGATGGTGCTATTTTTAAACATTTTCAATTTCCCTATTATTTTGGCCACAGTGCAACCGTTTGCTCACCGTCGACCAACAGGACAGACCAATTTTCTTTTCCACCAAGGCCACTCAGTTGGAAAGACATTGCAAATAAAATCTGGCCTTTCTCCTAATAATAATAAAAAAACAGGGTACGACAGATAAAGCGCGGAAAGAGATATGTAGGAGATACAAGAAGGAAGCATGAGAATACTAACCATATGCAAAATTTTGCGTCGGTGTATTATGATGAGCGACGGAAGATGCGTGACTCATCATTCTTAAGTATTGCTCGTACTGGCTAGCTCATCATTTGTGCGATGTAATTTATATGATTGGAGTAAAGTGTTACTATATTTTATTTAGATAACTTTTGTGCAGAACTTGATTTGTAAATTGATGCATGAAATTGTTGAGCCCATTAAAAATCATACAAATCAAGTAAATCTGCTCACACATAGCTCCAACTGATTGCACAAATGCTATTCACGATTGAACCTTACAAAGATAATTGCGTTCACGTGTATGCAGTTGTAATTTTCGCGCGAAACAAGCACTGGACAACGTTTGCGGAACGATTGCGCTCGTTCAATGTACGCCTGCACGATACATGACAATTATTGCTTACTTTGCGAACGTTGTAAGGCTCCGTTGGACGTAGTGTGTTTGACATGCCTGATGCAAACGGCAACGATGAGCAACAAATATTTCTTTGCTGATAATGGATCTAATAGTAATTTTAATTCAAAGCGAGTGTGTGATACTGCAGGATAAGGTGTTCGTAAATTTAAATTTGTTATTTCGTACAGGAAAGCATCATCATATGACAATCTTTAAACTAAGTTTTCATTGGTCTCGATGTACCATTAACACAATCGCCAATGTTCCCTATAGCCAATGTTAAAAGAAATCATTATTACAAAATGCAGTATGAGTAGCCTTTATTCTTCGTCTAACAGCCAGTCTTTTGATGGAGTTTCTGTATCTTTAGATGGAATGAGTGCTTTCGTTTGATCGATTGTAGCCACTTTTGATGTACCTTTCACAATTTGCTGATACCTAACTCGTATATCCGATATCCACTCCGTATCGTCCCAATGATACCAACTCAATACGCAAACAATTAGAATGAAAAACAGATTTGTTGTTATGCCTGTAAATGGATAAAACAAGAAAACAGTTATTTACTGCTTGCAATGGCGTCATACATAAAAATAATAAGTAAGAATTTGAGATGCTTACCAATAACTGCTGATAGCACAGGCCAGTTGAACATTAGGTAACGTAAACCGGTGAAGTTAGCTACCACCTGTAGTTGTGCTGAGTATAATTGTATATCCCTGCAGTGTATGGTGATATCAATGTTTGTTGCCGGGTGGTTTGAATCGTCGAGAAAGTTTGAGAATAATTCCACCGTAACTAGTTGTTTCTCCTCCCGATAACCGAATATCAGCAAGGGTGCAAAAACGACCGTTAGAATTGTTTTCAGCAGGTCCGATTTGTAGTGAAGCATTGACATTCGGCAAGATGTGGCTATTTCTATGTGACCATAATCCTTTACCGTGCCACAAACCGTGAACATTCCTACTTATGAAAATTGTTAAACATAAATTTGTATTAGGCATTTAGCGACATGAAATAGGACAAAACATGAACTAGAGCACTACCCCAATCAGACTAACACTACAGGACAAACACTTGCTACAACCAATTACCTATTTTACCATTGTGTTCAGATTCCGGCATTTCCAGGTTTAGAATAATCTTATACTGCTGTCCAACCATTAGAAATCGATGATGATTTGTCAGGGCCACGTTCGCTGTCGGATAAGGTTTGCAGTCGAAGGCGTTATCCGGACAGTCTCTGTAAAAAGACGAATCAATAGGTTTATAAATGGATATTATAACACAGATTGTACCGTAAAGCGTTTGGTATACCATACCGAATGTTTAGATGCACATCCTTCACATGTAAAACGGAAGGCATATACGAGTAGTAGAAATACAGGTACAGGAATATCGAGGCCCATACTACAGAAAATCCAACCAGAACGACAACAAACAGCTTAAGAAACACATTTTTCGTAGTGTTTACACTTTTTTCTTTGCGTGTCCTGTATTCTTCGGCTGCCGCCAAACCGACCGTTGCAATCGGCTTGAAAATATAATTTCTTATAATTTTAAATGGGTCCAAAATCATCAACAGCAACCCTATGAGACCCATGTTACGTGTGTTCAATACAGTTCACCAGGAACCAGCGATGATTGAGAGTAAAGCAGATAAGAACTTCGAGATAATCCAACCGTACAGTTAACGATCTGCTGAATCACATGCTAAGATTTACAGCACATATCACTCATTTGCAACTGGAATTGTATGTTTGGAATGAAATGTGAAAAGAGTGTACAATCTGCTCATTATAACAAATTATTATTTCACATTTTGCACTTCTCAGAGGTAGATTTAGTTAAAAGTTCACAATCGCATGATGGAACAAAGTTCAGAGGCTATATTGGGGTACTGTTTGACGGTTGTTTGTTTTGATCGGCTTCCACAGTGGGATCACATTTTTTTAGAAATATTGAAACGACATTTCATTAATCGTTTATTGAAAAAAAATTCAAGAAATTATTGAAATAAATTAACTTAAAAAATGTGCTAATTTCTGTGACGGAGAAAAAAATAAATGATTAATTTTTTGTTTGGCTTAAAATGTAGATTTGACAGTGGTCACGACATTGTAGGGTTCTTCGCCTATGTTTTCGTCACTCAGTTTTATGTATTTTACACCGATTATCCGTATTCATACTAGCTCGTTCGGAAAAGCGAATTGCACGGAAGATAGGTCCGTCTTCTTTTGCCAGTTTTTTTTTTTTTTTTTTTTTACATTGTACATTATTGTACATTAGTAAATAATGTACAATAAACAGAATTTTAAGTTTTATTTTGCTTTTTAGTTTATTGTTGAGCAATAATCATCATTTAATGATCGATTTTAATGTTTTCCTTCACAGATTCTGCAGTTATTAAAATGTTAAATTAAAATTAAATTAAATGAAATAGAAATGAAATAGAAAGAAATTAAAATGTTCTTTGAAACTACCATATCCGACAGATTGCACAGATAAACCTAGAGCTAGTTCCGGCGAATGGAAGTTCCAGTGCGTTCAACTATTTTATTGATTGCTGCACTTAGAGCATTTACATTGCAATTCATCATAAATTTATTTATCTAATTATAGATTCATAAATAAATCAACATTGCATCCAAGCCACAGGTGATAAGTTGTATACAAAACATTTATTGTATTATAAAATAACTTTTGTCCAATATATCTGCTACGCAGAATTACATACAACCAAGCTTTAAAATTAGGACAGGTGACGGTTATGCAGCCAAATAAGAATAATATATTTCATTTGTTACTGTTCCCACATTGTAAAATAAAAATGTTTTGTTTGCCATTAAACAAAAATATCCAACAATAGGAAAACAGCTATTGAATTAGATTCTGTTGATTATTGCAGATAACACCTTGATAAAGAGCTGAAGCAGTGTTAAACCACCATTAATTCATACTCTCACTTTCACAGACGAAAATGCATCAGCTTACGGAGCAGTCCAGGCCCATTCCAAAGACCGTTCAGCAGCAAATGCCAATACAGCGGCGGCATGAAATCCTTCTTCATGAGGTACATCGAGAAACGCTCTTTACTTTGATCAAGCGGGAATGTTTCCAAGGGCGTCAAAGAGTAGTCAAACTCGGCTAGCACACACGTGTTGTATCCTGTGACCAACGGGCAGGATGCGTATCCATTGAAAACATGATTAGGTGGTTTACCCTCCATCACTGCCATCAAATTTTTGTACACAACTTGCGACTGAGCAGCTACGGAAAGAATTGAAATGAAATTGACGATTGTTTGGTGCACATGCAATGCAAATGCGGTATCGCTCAAGCATCAGCATTAGCATTTGCAAATATCTCGCGGTTTCTTTCTTACCCACAGAGGCTGCTGTTTTTGAATTCGGTGAAGATGAACAATCGCCTATAGCAAAGACGTTGCTGAATTTCTGATGTTGAAGCGTATCCTTGCTCACGTCTACGAAGCCCACTTCATTAACTAGGCTTTTGCAAGCTTTCAATACATCTGGAGCACCCATAGGTGGGGTGACGTGCAGAAGCTCATACTGCAAATATACGTCAGCGATGGTATAATTTATTGGTGTGTTACATTTGTCCTACAGTTACCATCACTAGCGGCCACCTGACCTACTTACCTTAACGGTAAATTGTTCCTCCGGTTTGTCTAGGTTTTCGAATACAGCTTCGTTAGTAGATGGTTTGACTTCGACCAAATTCGTGCGCAAATTCACATTAATATCTCGCTTCTTCACTATTTCCCAAAGGGCATCTGCGTAATGTTTCACACCGAACAAAACCGGCAGGGCGGTGTTGTAATGCAATTGAGCATTTTTGCGCTTATTGGACTAAAAATATGGTAACAACATTAAATTGCATGTTAATGATTGTAAAATACATGCTGCATATTCTTTTAACAAACGAACCAAATTACCTTGCGGAAGTAGTGCTCCGCGATGTAGAGTATTTTTTGTGGAGCACCAGGACACTTCACAGGGCTGTTCGGGAAGGTGAACACTGCGTTGCCATTTTTGAAATTCTGTAGCGCTTGGTAAGTACGCTCAACGTATTTTGGAGAATAGTTGGAGCATACGTTGCCATTTGGAATGGAAAGCGCCTCTACTAGCCCAGGAATTTTGTTGTAGTTCAGTTGCAATCCGACAGCAACAAGCAGGTACTCGTATTCGATTTTGTTTCCATTGCTTGTATAGACGGTGTTATTTTCTGGTTCGAATTTTGCGGCAGAATCCTTAACCCAAGTGGCCAACGCTGGTAGGACGCTTTGCATGGGACGAAAACTGTCGTCTAGCTTTTTAATTCCTCCACCGATTAAAGTAAACATCGGCTGATAATAATGTTTCTGATAATTACGCAAAAGATAATGAATTTATTACAACAAATTGGTTTCAACTACTTTCACAATAAGTTTGTTCATTTCTTAGTTTAAATTCACTACTCATACATGCCCAACAAGATTTTAGAAAAAAGGGAAGTGTTTGAGCTAGACAACACTTTTTGGAAGCGAAAAAAATGAGCGATGATTTCATAATCCACTTCCGTGGTTTCTGAATATGACCACTCATCGCAGTTTGTTTCATTAATTAGCATAAGTTATGCAATGATGACTTCCAAATTTGAGGACGGTTTTAAGTTCCTCATCCAAGATGAATTTATTTCAATGTAAAAATACATAATTAAGCCCATGTATTAGCCCATTTTACCCTTAGGTCCAAGCGCCAAAGGGTGCGAATATGACGAGTCTGTCTTTGTTGTTCCAGATGCCAATAAAAGATAATCAGTATTGAACAGGATGTTGATAAAGCTTTTTCTTTTTTGATTAAATAACCAATTAACATTCATTAGATACGATTCAGGCCTTTTCTATGGCTGTTTTTCATCATGGTTTTAAGTTGAAGATAACAAAGTATATTAAATACCTGTTGCTACTTACATCAGCCGGCTCCAGCACAATTACTTTCCCTTCACCCAATTTGTTAGACGCTTTAGCCGCAACAGAGCATCCACCTGATCCACCGCCAACCACTAACAACTTGCATCTATAAGATAAATAAAAAAGACCGATAAAATAGCCAAGAATGGATACCGACCAAACAACCTGTTGCATTTTCCGAACTTACTTGTGATTTTCATTCAAGAACGTGCTTGTCGAGATGCCTCGCATAACACAGCATACAGGGAGCGATTTTGTTTTGACCGAATAACACAATATTTTCATCATTTTGAAACAAGGAATGAACTTTCACGATTCTACAATAATTTCAAAAGCTGACGGGAAATTTCAGCGATACTGAACCTATAATCCGTACGATTGCGATCTCAATGGCTCGTACGTTTGACGCAGACGATTTTTTGCTAATAAAATTCTTGTACGTACGAACTATGTGGACTGTCTACTTTCGCATCCAACACACCGCTACAATAAATGGGATTAGGGTATTTGATTACGAGCATCACATAAAAAACAACAATTTCTTTTTGTTGTTGCTATTTTGCCGCTTCGACATAAACAACGTCTTGACATTTGGAGACTTTGTTTATGGTGTAGGCTTGAAAGGTTCAAAATTTAATTATCTACGCTATTGTTTAAATTGGCTGTTACTGCATACTTTTTTTAAATTGGAGGTAGAAACTCAATTAATTCTTAATCTGTCTGCAGAATACGTCAAAAATAAGTTATTAATCACGTTGAATCAAATTTATCGAAACATCGAACCAAAATATTTTGAATCGACTAACGGAAAACGTCTCACACTATGTTACAAGCATAACAATTGGACACTCGGTACATGGAATGGCACATCTCTCACATTGTCTTAAAAAAACGGAACTGTTTGGACGTAGTGCGATTTCCGAATATGAATACTGCAAAAGACACTGTGGAAAGGAGCTCCATTAACGTCCTAATTGCGTCATGGAAGCATGGAAGCTTGCTATATACAGCTGTAGAGGGAGTATGACCGCTGCCCATAATACGATGGGAAAACTGTCATCAGAAATTTCAACAAACATATCGGACAGGAGGGAATTTATACCAGGTTTAGGTAGTTTTAGCGCCCACTAAATGATGAACGGCGATGGGTTCTGCCTGAAAAACTGCAGCTCCTCAAAATACATGGCCGCCGCACCTTTTGCCAGTTTCCCCTTCACCACCACACAGAGGACACCCCACCGAGCAAAAAATTGGCCACGTAACACCTAACAGGAAAAACGAATGGTTTAATGATAGGTGCAAGCAAGCCCAATCCGAGAAGAACGCAGCGCGATCTCCAAACCTCGATCGCGAGATCCTGCAGAATGTGGAAACCTACACACGACTGAGAAAGCAGCAGACGCAACTTTTCCAGGACAAGAAGCACAGCACAGAACATAGAGCCATCACAGTATTTAATGCTGGCTATAAGACTCTGTCCCGAATATTCTTCTACTAATTTGCAGGTTTTGTTGGAGTATATTCGCAGAAGCTAGATTTGTTGGCGAGCATTCGACCATCGAGCAAATCTTCACTCTATAAGTAGTAGATCCTCCAGAAGTGTCGGGTTCTTCGGATTCTTTGCACCACTAATTCATTGACATAAAGGCGGATTACGATGGGATAGATCGAATTGAGCAATGAAATATCATACAGCAGTACGGATTCCATGCGAAGCTGATAAGGCTGAGATAGGGCCACTGTGGACGGTATCGAAGTTGATGTCGGTAACGTAAGAATCTTATCGAGTTCTGAGGCAAAAGAAGTGGCTCTGGTGTTTGCTGGTTAACATGGCTCTCGAAGGTCTCATGTGAAGTGCGGACTTCGACATCACTTCGACTGAGTTTAGTGTTCGTCAGCGATCCGCACGACATGAGGCGTAGAGATACAGGGCAAGTGCGTTGGCTAGATGAGGTGAAATCTAACCTAATAGAGAGGGATTGCAGCCTGGACCGAGATTCCAGATAACGGATTGGAAAACTGATCAAGGCAACAAGGTAAGAGAAAAAGAGGTAGGTTTGTCATGAATTTACATCGGGGCCGCTCATATTTGTGTGTGTGAGATGTCTAAGTGTTAGTAATTGTTATGAAGGTAACATTTAATTTATTTTATAATGTATTAGTAATTTATTAAAATTGTATAGAACCTGGCTTTGAAGATAGTGGTATCGGCGCGCGGTCTTCCACAAAACGGTCTGGGACTAAAATTCCATACGGACCATTTCCCCGTAGCAAAGAATGACTAAAAAATCTATTTTCATAATCGTGTGTCTTGGAGATAGTGGATCATGGGATGGTCGTAACGGTACTAATCTTTTATACTACAAGATTGGTATCAAAATACCATTCGGACTGTTCGCCCATAGCAAGGGCTGAATTTAATGTTAATTGTATATGGGAGCAATAATTTTAAACAGGTTTGATTCTATAGGTCAAATGCTATGTACGGTAATGTCTGGATTAACAACATACTCATTCAGTTTGGGTTACAAATTCGATTGAGTCATGTCCTTCGGGTGTATTATTGGCTGACTACGCTCCTATGGGTAGTTGAACTTACAAATCGCATGCAAACGAGTCGTTTCTCCTAGTTGGATCCTATTTTGCCCACAGTGCTCGTTCTATATCTGATTTTAGTTTTAATGCCTTTCATAAGTGCGAGTAGAGAGCATATCTATTTATTTTGATCGGTAAGTTCTATATAGCTTCCGTTGCCATATTGTGCCTAGAATAGCATTAATGTTAAGCAAGTTTACAAAAAAGATTAGATTTCAATAAAATGCATGTTGTGGAAATTTGAAGCCCATTATGCTCGCATATATGTACTATCATAACCCTTGGCTTGAGTAGATCTTGAAGGCAAGGAATGATGCGACTTCAAGTCTGCTCTAGTAGGTCAAGAACGATAAGTGACTATATGCAAAGAAAAGAATACTATTACCTTTGTTACCAATCGCATGTAATACTATTACCAATCGCATGTAATTATTCGTTTTTTCACCATATACAAGACACGCTGCGCGCACGGAAATCAGGAAAGATAACCGTTCATAAGTGATTGAATACTTTTCGGGAGAACCTACTCTAGACACATCCGAAAGGAACACTCCTCGTTAGGAGCTATAGCACCAAATGCTACAAAAAAAATGTTATTATAATGTTTCATTAAATGCTGGAATCTATATTCCTTTTCTCAAAGATATTGAAAATGCTTAAACGTGATCTCTTTTGATTATAAGAAACGCAGAAGAAGAGATGAGCTAACGAAAATTGTAAGTACGGATTTTAAGTAATGTAATTTGTACTTTTAGACGATGTTGATATTTGTATTCATTTGTAAACACGGCCAATGTGCTTCGAAGCACGCGATCCAATCGCTCGTCACATGCTCTGCGTCTGTTTACATGAGTGGTTAATTACTGTTAATGTTTGTAGGGCTTCTTTTAATTCGATTGTATGTACATTTCGATGGCCGATGTATCGGACAGATGGAAGTAGGCAAAGGATCCTTATGTTCCAATCACAACCGGCACATAGTGGCTACGAGATAAAGAAAGGGATAGCCTTATTGTCCTTTTAAAACCTCATTTCAGGCCCACTGCCGCTTAACAAAACGCATGGTATTGAATGTTCGGTATGGATTGTGCGCTAATATCATGCACATCGTAACCTCACTTGTCTTTCTGATATTCTAATGCGCAGCAGAAGGGGCGGAACGTAGCAAAAGTCAGGCTGTACTGCTAGCCAGCCGCAGGTTACACACACCTGAACGCAGTACCCGTCTAACATCTCGCATGCATGCATGATTCAGTAGCGAAGACGACATCGGAACATCTGAATGGCAAATTGAGGCTATGGTTGGCGCTGCTGTTGTAGGCCTTTGGAAGGATGCGCTACGTGGCTGGGTTTAGTATCCGAGTGAACTGGAGCTGATTCGATAGACGCTTCTCCGCGCAACAGGCGTCACTTATCCGGCTTTTCCCTCTGCCGATTACATTCGTCTCATTTCAGTCAATTGAAAAGCAGCAGGATTCCTGATGAGAAGCGTCGACGAAATCCATTAACCGAATTGTAATGGATTAATAACGAATTTCACAGGGCTGTAGCTTGGTTGCCGTGACGTTGAATGCAACGGCGAGGAGGTAAGAACGAGGAGGAAACCACAAAAAAAATGTCGTTCGTCCCCTGTATTCCGTGTAGTTTTCCGCATCTATCCTCGATTAGTCGAATAAATTGATGGCCAACCAGCGAATGTTAATAGCTAACACCTTGAAGGAATGTCATACCGCTGCCGATGACGCGCAGCAATCGGCAAGACATCGGCACCGTCCAGACCCAAGTGCGCACCAAAACGGTCCCGGTGAAGTGGGATTGGGCTTGAATTGAATTAAATAACTAGGCGGTGGGTAAGAAATCATCGCCAATTGAAATGATCGATATTCTGCGGCTGTCAAGAATTAAGTCATCAATTGAACCGCACCACACATGATTGGAGCACCGTGCAATGGGCACCCAAGCACTCCAGGCATCCTGTGGCTCCACGGTGGGTCTCCCTACAGTCAGCGTGCGTTGCATTTCGATGTAAGTCAATTGCTGAAATATATTCTTCTTCGCACAGCAAAAAAGGATACGCTTGATGGCTGTAGCTGCTCCGGTACGCAGCAGAGACGCGCTCGAGGGTCTGCACAGCCGCAAGCCATGATGCGTCATCGCACGGTGGTGATAGATAATGGTTTTTAAATTTGCTCGTTAGAAAAAAAACTGTCGCTATCAAGCAATGGGGGAATAACATCATCTAGGATGAGACATTTTGTCACCTAATATCGTGTGCATTTGCTGTAAGGATAATATAAAACTAAGGTTTGTTGTAAATTTGAAAAAAAAAAAAACAGCATGTTTACGGAGGAAAATTTATAAAAGCTTCATTCGGTAGTTTAGAATCTAGCGAGCTTACAACTTTACTAAGAACTTACCCAAAGTGTCCATAGATTTTTTCGCAGTATCTCCCCGGCTACCACTTGCGCTTAAACGTTATTCAGCATCCTTCTCCATCTTTCCGCTGTGTCACCCATTTCCCTCGCACTGACTCAGTCAATCATTCGCACAACACACATTCTTTCTCTTTCATTTCTACCTCTCCATCTAACCGTTGCATTGCTTCAACGAGTGAACTTCGTGCCATCTATTCTCTCAGCATTTATCGTTCCTACTCTAGCCTACCACCCTTAGATCGTCAATCCGTTTCGACTACTTTCTGCTGCTCGGGCGCGCAGCATCTTAGCATGTTTCTCTTTTTCGCCATGAAGCCTGGGACTGGCCAGCAGCAGTGGCAGCAGTAGCTGTCACCGCGGTGCGACGAATAGTGTATAAATTTCCATCAAGGATTATAAAAGGAAGCTACAGTGCCGGCAGATGTTTAATCGTGTGTTGATAGCCGCAACGATCTGATCGTTTCCTGAGGAGCAGCAAGCTGAGCTTTGGCTGGTTTTGAAGTTTGTGCAAAGACAAAGGATAGCGGTACAGCTAACCGCCCTTAAGGATTGTGCTGCAACCGTCGAAGGGAAGGCCAGTGTACAGTTAAATCCTGCCAAAGGGTGTCCAGGAAGGAACTTGTTATTTCTCGTGAAAGAATCATTCGTCCCGTTCGCGAGTTTTGGTGGACGGGATAGAACGTTGCGTTGAAGTGTCCGTAAATCAACGACGCTGGACAGTTTCGGTGGTAACGTGTGTCGGAAACACGTGCTAATTGTGCAATCAAAGTGTTGAGTTCTGCAGTGCGGCGACCCTTTGGTGAAATTATTTGCGGCTCACTCGTGAACGGTACATCGGTTACAGGTAAGAAAAGAAGCAGAGTCATTTAGAACTAAGTGTCACGGAACATGATAGATCTTTGTTTTCGCTCATTGGCGTGGAAAAATCAAATACTTTGCCGGCATTGCTGCACAAAGTTTTATCGCTCGCCATATGTTACGTACTGTTTATGATTATCGAAATAGAATGATGGATTTGGCAAATGACTGCCCTTGGACGTATATTTGTTGTTTCCGCAGCACAACAAAGAAAGTTATTGTATGAGTCGAACACAGGGTTCACTTTAACCAATACTTTTTGTTTCTATTGTGTAGTTCACTTATTGTATTTACAATTGTTTCCACTACAATCAGTAAATAGGAATTACATGTGCTCAGTTGAAGTATGTCGATGAAGGATAGCAGGGAAGTGTGGTTGAAGGAATTAATCTTTTAATCTAAAATTATTTCGATAAGACATGAGAGCAACTGACTAACAGCGTTGTTCAACATAAGCAGCATAGTTGAGAGCATGGCTGTACATATGCTTTACCCAAGCCTCATACAGTCTTTTACGGAACAAGATGTTTCGCGCAGTGTTGCCAACTGGTTCTATAAATCCTTGAACGCGGTGTTATGATAAGAATCATCCCCCACTCACTATAAAAGAAAGTGTTGGCAGTGTTGCCAGGAGTTAGTTTTTGAAAATCCTTACACTCAGTTGGTTGTGTTCTGGTGGAATATTTGGATGGCCCAGCGCTGCATCAGATCTTAACGCTTCGAGGGCTTGCGGTGTGATTGATTGCTGCTTGCCGCCTTAGACCCGCCGTAACCAAACACAGTGCTGTTGAGATTTCACGTGAGTTTCTACTATCTCCCATGTCAACGCCCATTTTCTAGTCTCGTGATCGTTCGCGTCCAGTAGCAGTAGTGAACAGGTCTACAGAGCTGTTGATGTAGGTGATATTTCTTATCAGTGTGTTTCTTTAGGCGAGTGATTTCCGTTGGTGCCGACCTTTCATTATTTCAGCATCACAGCATTCGAGGGCGTTATTTTGTTTTATTTACGTACGTAGGATGTGCGATTCATGATAACCGTGAATGGTCGCCATCAGATGGGTAGTTATTTTGGGGAAAGCTAGCGCTTATCACTGTGCCTGCTGTATACCATTTTTCAATTGAATCAGTTTTACATGTTGTAAAAGGTGAAATATTTATTCCACAACTCAGGTGAGACCCCCAGGTTGGATCAAGATACTTATGATTAACATGAAGTACTATGTACACTTCGGGTATCAAATACGATCTCACTTTTTGAAATAGGGTTTAGCTTGGTTATAAAATGGTTTAGAGTTATCGCCCGCATAACCCGCTTATATATAACGTATAACCGTATAGATGTCTCACATATTATGTGAAAAAGATTATGTATAATACATTAATTAATTCATGTTGTTCCTGAATTAATATTAACTGATCGTTGATTGTTGTAATAGTGACTTTTTACAAAAATCTTCACTTATTGTATAATATTGTAATAATATAAATATAATGTAACAAAAAACTATTATAAAATATTTAAACAATATTATTTCTAACTGTTATTAACTAGTACTATTCAATAATAAAACATTGGCAAAATTGCATTGAGTGACTCGTTAATGTATCAAAATTGTGCGACATAAAACAGATTAAATTATATTTTTAAAATTTGATACTTTTGGCTCTCCACAGTTTGGTCGATGTCTAGCAACATTCACCGTCCTGCTAGAGGCGAATAGCAAATGTGACCATAGCATGTAATTAACTTTATGCTCATGTATTGTCAAACAAATTAAGTGAATCATTAAATTACCCCACTTAAACGGTATTCACCGGTCATGCGTCACAGCGCAACAATGGCTGACGATTGCACGAGAAAACCGATCACCGGAGGTGATTATACGTCCGTGCCGCCGGCCAGTCTCAAGGGAAACTCTCCAGAGAACATGAAGAGAAAAAAACCCATAGTGGGACAGCTTTTACGCAAGAATTAACTAACAAACGAGAGTTCTAGTTAACACTAATGTGTTCTGTTGTCCGACAGCACAGCACAAAACTACTTTCGTTTTCTATGGTCTTTGACATGCCTACGTGACAGTGATCATGTATGTAGAAAGGCTATTCTTCCATCAGCGATCGATTCCTTCGGACGACATCCATCAACCCAGCTAGACATTTAGAATCCAGCAGTACTCAACACATGAGAATGTAACATTTGTGTCTTACAGTTTAACATACTACTGTAGTAACGATAAAAAAATCATTATACAAAATGAACGTTGCCCGTCAAGTTCAGTCAAAGCTACGGGATACGAAGTGGGCGAAGGAAACCTGATTAACGATTTGAGTCATCACTATTTTATCTCTTTTTTCCGTCTTCAATGGAGATTCGTTCACATTACGTTACTTTTAAGGTCTCGTTTAAAGCATCGAGATAAGGAACGTTGAACGGAAATTCCATCTGGGCGAACGAAAAAAGAAAAAAACTAGTTTTTCAACCACAGTTTGGCACAAAATTATAGGATCAATCAACTTTTTGTCTTCCTACGTCTCGAACTTGCACAATGATCTGCAAAACGGTTGATCAGCTATGCTGAACAAAAAAAAAAGAAGTGAAATGATTTCTTGTTCAAGTTCAAATTGTAAATCACATTTAAAAACATTGACACTCTTACACAAACCTGCAAATGATTTTAACAATACAAAATCCTTTTATCCCTCCGGACAAGTGGCGGAGCTGTGCATCTGGCCAAACCGGTAAGGAGCTTTAGTTAACCTGTTCATTTACCCGGTCACCTTCTGCTCGGCTTGAACCAAATGCACTGCCAAGTCATAAAGGATGGAGTGCAAGACGAACAGCTGAGCGTAATATGTCATTTTTATAGTTATTTTGACCTTGATAGCCAATCCCTTGATGAGGAATGGGGCATGTGGGTAAGGGTAGCGGTCGCAGAAGGACACACGGTAGCTACATGTGCTAAAAGTGCACGTGAGGGAGACGTAAGAACAGCGGAAGAGAACTAGCCATTGCCTTCTTGCTGCTTGATTCACTGTTGCATTGCACTTTGTCGTGCATTGGTGGCGCACACCGGTACAGCGTTTTGTCGGCTTCCTCAAACGAAATACAACCGTGACGAGTGCACGAGAGCTGCAGCCGACTCACACTGCACAGTGCTGCCGGTGCGAAACATATCGGTGACAGATGCACTGTGAAATGGAGAGGAAAACACTGATCTAGTTGGAGTACGTGAACTATCGCACGTTGACTGTGAGGTCTAGGCCGTTGACGATCGCGGCACTACAGAATGGATGGTGTACGTATCGACGCAAATTAAACGGTTTGGAAGAGCATCAGTTACTGCGGGATATCGTGGCAAAGCGAAATAAACTAGTCGCACGTACTTTCCAAAACCTTTACCTTATGACCGTTACCCAACTTCCGAGAAAACCACGATACCCAGCTCCCTCGATCCTTTCGGACCTAATCTTGATTGGCACCGCGAACGCTAATGGTGTTTCGTGAATCATAAATTTGTCAGTCGTAAGCAATTGACGTCAGTCCACCTCCGGGAGTCGCGATCATTTGTGGGACATCACACTTATCCTACACCGGACGATCATGCCTGACACTGGATCTCCTAGCGACAGTTGCCAATTCCTAACAGCGAATTCAATCACGAAATCCGCAAGCAAAATGACACTGAAGGAAAAAAAACCAAGCTGGTATCGTCAAGACCGCGCGCTGGCTCGGGCATGATCGTTCATTAGCGACGAAAATCTTAAGAGTCGGGACGGATGCTGTTAAACGGCTTGCCATACGATTGTAGAGAGCTTTTCTACAGCAGCAAAGATAGTTCCCTTCTTCTATCCTATGAGAGCTATGTGTGTTTGTGAGGTTTTTTTTTGGTTGGTTTTACACGCCACGTGGAATCTCTTTCGCGGTTCCGAACTACCTCCCCCGCTACTACCTCATTAATCCCCAACTCACTCATCGGTCGATTGCGTCAACGTACATGCGGTATGCGTATGCATACCGAGTATACGAGTATTCGCAGATCACCCGGGGAAACACGCGCTCAGCCGTTGCAGTGGGGCGCAAAATGCCGACCGGTCGCCGACCATAGCCGAACGTGATCGGCTCCATCGTGTCTGCTGTGGTACTTGCGGCACACAACTTGGTTTCCCTTCCTCCAACCTCAAAAACGCATGGTAAGAGCAACGGGAGGCATAAATGCAGGCATAAAGTGATCGTGCGACAGCTGAGCATTTTCGTGGTTTTCGCGGTCGCGATCACACTCACTTGGCTCGCGCTACCAGCGGCACATACAACCATGCACACACACAAACGCACAAACGGTCAACAGTGCGAAATTAATACGGCATGGCAGATATCGAATCAAAACCGGTGCGCGGCACGATCGGACGTTCGGATGATCGCCGTTTCGAAAGACACGGTGGCGGTGGACGTTAGGCAAGAAGCTTGTGAGCATGAAGGCAGGTAATAGGAGGTGAATAGCTTTCGTGTTGCCAATCCAGCACTGTTGCTGGGTCATTAATGATTCCTTCCAACACATATCCAACGCCACTGTACACCTATTCCTCCATTCCACATATTCATGTGAGTCGCATGGCCGGCTAGTCACTGTCCTACCGGCTAATACTCCCGTTCTTTTCGGTTTTTTTAACCTCATTCTAGAAGTCTGCTATTTCCGTAAAAAAAAACTCCGGATCAATGTGTCCGTGAGTGTAGATACATAATCCCTAGGCGTACAGTTTCTGCCCGAACAAACTGCTGATGTCTATCGGATGTCTGTACAATCGACGGCCATCCTACGGACACCACCGTTGCAGAATGTGAAAGCATTAGTGAATGCGTTTAGCTGAGCTCTTTCCTTCTCGGAACGATCGCCAATCGGGCTCTATCAGATAGCGAAATCGTCCTGTCAGCATAATGGTCATTCGTTTTGTCTTATCTCGCCTTATCTTATCGCCGTAGATGAAATGAAAGCTTACCGTTCACTGTTCAGCGTAAGTGAATGCATGGTAATTTAGAAACTGAAGAAATTATGTTTTTCTCAATGAACTGGCTCGAAATAGTGTGATTTGATGTGAACGTAGTTATTTTATTTTAAGCATATTTAAAGAATGTGATGAAGCTGCATGAAGTTTGGAATAAATAGTCGTTAGAGATAAAGAAAATGTTTTAAATTTTTAAAATGACCATGAAAATGCTAACAAACCTTATTTATTTTTTTTTATTTATTTCCATTATTACAACAAACCTTATTTAATATAAAAAAAAAACATTAGGTATGTGGGAATCATGGCTTATAAGTCTCAAGTTTATCATCTATCCGTTTTAATAAAGTTCCAAGTTATGGTCCACATGCTTATACGGCTAGGACATAAACTTAATATGACACGCAATTCACGCAATTCGTTGCTCGAAGAATGTAGCTCGAACAGTAAACGAAACATTATAATTATAGCAAAAATTCCTGAAAAATGTGAATAACCATCAGGTGTGCCGAAACGGTCTGCAGAGATCAATATTATACACAACATGAGATGTGTGATATGGCCGTACGTGTTCGCCAATCACGCAGATAAGATCGACAGGTTGGAAAGTACGTTGTTCGATTTCTTTGCAAATCAAACTCTAGTATAGAAGAATTAGTACAATTGCAATGATAAGTTCGCCAAGCTTCTAATGGTGATTGATTGATTTTATCGCCGAGTCGATATTTCAAACAGTGACACCCGTAACAATGAAGGTCGTGTACATGTCACACATTACCTCGAAGCTCGTGCACGGTCGAATTTTTAGGACGCATTTACGGAGAAGCGGTAAATGAAATTCGAGAATGCCCGGAAGTAACCGGCATGCTCTGGATGGATACGGCACACATTGTGGCGATAAGACGATGGCTGATCAATAGTATTGTCACAACAGCATATTTCCTGGTGTACTGTCTCTCGGGAGGGCTTTCAAGATTACAGCGAGCCTAACTTACCGGATACCGTGCGGTCTCGGAACTAAGCGACACGAGAGACCATTTTTGCTGCTGATAGTGCGTTGTGGACGTAAAAGCACCAAACGTAAAATGATGATATCCGACCATGGTTCGCTGCAGGTATGTTCTTGCTGCAACGTGTTAATGGCAGTAGCTTACACAGCTGCTCACAACTCACGGAGACGGCTCCGGTGACACCAAAGGAATGTTTAAACATGCTTTTTTTTCTCCTTTCTTATGTTTGCTTTACTGGCGACAAACCGTGTGTACGTGGGGTAGTTTACTACTGTATGTTGATACGCGAACGCGCTCTACATAAATTTACCATGCTTGTGGGTTTGGACTTCCGATGAATTCGTAGGGATGATGAAATTATGACCGCCAGTTGCGTTCGTTGAAAAAATGTTAGATTTTGTGTCGCCACTAAGATTATTCTAAATATATATATATAAAACACGTGGGAATTAGTTTGTCTATATTGTCGAATATCGGTTTAACGTCTAACACCCCTGTGATTGCACTTAACCAGTTGGATATTGGAGTTTAAAGCGGCTTTGTCTTTTAACAAATTTTAAAAATGAAGAAATGAAGTTTAGGCGAGATTGTATTCACAACACCGAATGCTTAGAATTACTCGCTTTTCCATTCGGCTAGTCAGATAAAATGATTTTTACATAGCTGCCATTTTAACATTAAAATTAGTTGCTTTAGTTTCCCTCACTACAATTAACAGTTTGATCAAGAAAAAAAAAACAAAACTATTAATTAAGCTCGCATTCTACCACTAATGATCGTCTCTAGCCCTCCCTGCTGTTGACTTTATTCTTGACATTGTGCAACGAGAGCTAATTGCACGATCGGTGCGTAATAGATTCCAGCCGCTGGATCGGAACGGAAAATCACCACCTCCTCCCACCCAGAAGGATGTTTCGTGGAAGTGTGGAAAGTTTTACGAAATATCGTGCACAATCGATTGGCAGTTTCTTTGGCGAACGGCTCACTGGTTGTACCAGATAAGCGGGGCAGATTTTAGAAGGGCATGTGGTAATTGTTTCTATTTGGCAGTATTGTCCACACACACGTTTCTCAAGGCCTTCCAAAGATGGTTGTAGAGCGTAAGATAATGGTTGGGAAAAGGGAAGAGCTGCCACAAAAAGCAAAACCAAAGAGCTTATTTATAGCATGACAGTGATGAACGGTGAAGGAGCACTGACGGAAGCTTCCGAATGAAGTGTCCTCGAGCTGTATCGGTAGCAACAGGGGCACTAAAGGACCAAATCACGTGACATTCTACTCAAAACGCCGGCCATCCACCGGGTTGGCGCTGAAGTATTCTCACAGCGTGGAAAGCAAGTGATGCAATGCACTTGTAGTGTATACCACTGGGCCGGTTCTGATTTCATACAATATTATAATCCTGCCCCCTCTTATCCCAGCCCTTGCGTTTGTCTGTACTTTATGATGGTCATCATGATGTTACGGTGTTGATTTATTATCCCAGCAACTAGCTACACAACCCAGTGTGTGCTGCCTTGTACACGTGAAATTATTGCTAATCTTTGTAGTGGAATAGTCTTACTATCGTGCGCACAGGTATACACAGGTGATCCGGGGCCCTACAATGGCTGGATGTTGGATGTTTAATTTTAATTAAATGTCACATTATGTCGCTCGCTCGATTCGCTTGTATCTCAGCAATGGTAAGACACGTTTCACTCACGTTACTCATTCACGATCAGTTCGTGTAGGATGTAATAGGGTAGTCGGACGGATGCAGCATCCCTAGCGACATGTTCTTTTGCCCTGTGTTGATGATCTTTAGCGGTGTAGGCGTACACCACACAAACTTCTTGTGTGTGTGTAAAATTATACACTTCTCCGTACGTGTACGTAAATTGCAGGAGAAATCGAAGAAAGGGAAAAATAATGCCAACGATCGAACGTTTGCTCCAGCATTACATGGGGTACTGTGGAAGGTAAAAGAAGGTCTGTAGGAATAAAATCCGCCGTAGCTAATAGGTGCGGCGTGTGTATTTGAGTCTGTAAGATCGTACGGTGCAGAGGAAAGGGAGAGTCCAACGGGCAGCAGATTGGAGAGATGAGGAAGCCACTGTGAAATAGCAGTTGCCCGAGCGACATCGTACGATCGCGCGGCCCAATGTTTCCAGCGCATGGGAATGGGCAAAGGGAAGCTGGGGAGCAGAGAAGCTGAACCGACAACGCAGAAAGAAACAAGGGCATACCCCGCAGAGCGGGGGCACACAAAATGGTCTGAGCGGTGTTGCGGTGTGTTGTAGGTACGTACTAACGCAAGGTTCAAATCTGATTCAAATTCAAACCGCCTAAGACCGCCACTCTAGCGATGGTGCGACCGTGTCGGATAGACTGCGGACCAGCCTCCCCCTTTCCCACCGCTTTGTATCGGATGTGGTTGGGGCAATTTTATGTAACGAAGGCAAACGAAACGGTGCTAATGGCTTCTGATCATGACTGACCGTCCCTTCGTTGCCGTTTCCCCTTTCCGTCCCGAAATCAGCGTACCACATCGTCTTCCATCGAAAGTTTTTTGCTGTATGCTAGGTCTTTCTATTATGTGCGGGGAACAGCCTTTTCCTAAACGGGGACTGGATGTAAAGCGGTGATTCCCTTTAGACTCAAGAAGAAAAAAAACTGAAAAACACACATAGTGCGTAGTGTAAGAATAATAGTACAAGTGATCAACATCTAGTGTGAAGGGGTTTTTGGTTTAATTGGGAAGCGATCATATGCTGGAGGATTTTCGGCACGTTTTCAGCAGGAATGCACATACCTATGGCCACCCTAGGGCAAACGCGGTGGTCTAGGACGTGAGCGAGATAGTGCGAACCGGTCACGGTGTAAGATGAGAAGGAGAGAAACGAGCGCGCGCGCACACACACACACACACGAAAGCGGGGCCTGCTCGTTTGAACACCGGGAGAGAATGAACCGAATGAACCGGGGGGCGCCCCGGTTTGAGATTATAAATTCGATCCACAGGCCGGTCGTGCATTCATTCGAAACCCGAGTGTCTTCGAAAGTGTGCGCGCGTAGTGTCGCTCTTTGGCCATCATATTAGTTCCCCATCTTTCCACCCGGTCGTTTGCGATATAACACCTCCTAGAAGGCAAAAAAAAGGATTGTGCATCGTGATTTTGTAGCTGCCACATTGGCCGAATAAAGAAAGTCGATCGATAGACAAAACAATCCACGCTACGTGACTCCGCTAAAACGGGCCCTTGTGTGTATAGCAAGCGATCCTGGTTCGATCCGGTAGAATCCATCGTGTGCCACCAGTAGACACCTAACGGCTCCCATTGTCGCGTAATACATCTGATCATCGGCCCTGCAGCAGCCGCAGCAGCAGTAGCCATCCTTTATCGGCAAACTGTACGTTTCTGACGTCAGCAGCAGCGTATACCAGCAATAGAGATTCAGGTCGATGATTGTGTGCGCACGGGTTCAGTTTTGATTGATTGAATCGTGTAACGGCGGGTTGGGCCCCTCCGATTGGTGTCCCCGAATTGTTGAGCGCTCCCAAACCTATAGACCGTTTAATGTCAGCACTCGGTGCAAAGCGTTTATCAGCGTCGCAAAAGCATCAGCGAGAAAGTAGCCGCCCCATCTACAAGCTGGCCGCAGCTACCATCATTACGGCCATTATTGCCGCCGACATTACTAGCCCGAGAGCCATCGACGGTACAATTGTGGAGCGATCGTACTGCTGCTAGAGGGAACGGATCATCTACCGATAATTTGTGCGTGCGTGTGTGTGTGTGCGTGGCAACGACGTGTGACAGGCGAAAGCAAAAAGCTTTTTTGTGTGAACTTTGAAAAGACACTTTTTTGAGCCACCATTTTTGAAGATCCACGTGTACGCGTAGAGACGATCCCGTCGCAGGTATTTCCAATAGTGACCAACACTAGAGAGATTAGCGTGTACTAAACCGCCTCCGAGCGAAACGGTTAGTAACCGAGGCAGAAGATACAGCCGACACAACCGCAACATCATTTCCACACATTAAAGCCATCGTTAGCACGACGGCCACGCCGGCAGTAACGCAGTTCGTCCATATGTGGAGCTTCGGCGAAAAAGTGAACCTTTCCGAATTAATGTTGCTAAATGTACTGATAAAACATCTCATAAACTCAAACATTACATAACACACGGAGTGTGTGTGTGTGCGTTAGTGTGCAAGTGCGCGTGAATGCATGCGTGTGCGTGTGCGTTAAAAAATTGGCGAAGAATATTTTGTCTATGCTGCTACCACGGGTCAGCATATAGTGCGGAGCGCTTAAAGCAAAAACAAAAAATCGGACGTTAGAACGGCGAGCCAACGTAAATCATTCTACTGTGCTACGGAGTGTGCACACTAGGGAGGCAGCATCTCATCTTAAGTCGAGAGACGGCAGAACTGTAACCACGAACAGTAAGGATCGGTTTGCCGTACAAAAATTCCTAACGACGAACCAACGCAGGAGAAGCAAATTGTGGCGCCAGTGCGAGATCGCTACAACAACCAATATACTACAGGAAGATAAAGACCGTGCAAAAGCTGGTACATTGGAGTACAAAATCTGCAGCAAAGTAGCGCACAGTCGAGAAAATACGATTGGACAATAATTTGGAAAAGATTAGCGCTGTTGTTGTTTCATTTTCCTGTCTGTAATCGATTCCATCTCATCATCTTTGGGAAACGACTCGATCACGACATAAACGGTAGAGACAAAGAAACCTGGCTGAAATCAGATCAGCGGAAAGCGGAATTACACTCACCAACCTATTCCGGTGCTGGACGAGATCAACATCGAAAAGAACGAAATACGCGCTAGAAAGTAAGTACTTCGGTCGGTTAGGATTGTAAAAGGGCAGCTAACTAGAGCACACGACGGACGGCTCTGTAGTGTGTAAGGTTAGACTGAATCAAACCATTCGAAAACGTGTCTGTAACCGCTAAACGTAAGAATATGTGGGTCGCACTGCACGGGCCATTCATTTTCTGGTGCGGCTTTTTCCTCACGGCCAGCCATCAACACCGCATGGCATGACCTTTGGAGTTTGCTTTTTCCGCCGGGACGTAGTACGCCTCTAACCTCTGCCCCGTCCGATTTCGATGCACGATGTGACAATCGACAGCGGCATTTCGGCTGCTTTCGGTAAATTTAGACACCATTCTGCTATCGGCAGCTAACCGCAGCTTTGCTTTTCACCCTTAATCTCTGTTCCTCAATGGCTTTCACTCGTAATGTCGCTTGCGACAAATCTGGGGCTCGTGAACCGTACATTCGTTATCGGTCGAGTCATTTTTCTGTGTGGCGATTACATAGCGATGATGTCAGCTCGAGTGCGTCTCGATTGCCCGATCCCGTACGCACACCTTACCCTGGCGCCATGATTGTGCTGATAAGTTGGGATCGATTCCCCCAGGTTCACCGTTTGTGTCGGACCGAATCTCGCGTGTTTGGTCAAGAATGGGACGCATGGACGGATGTACACACACCGGACGTTTAAATGGTCAGCGTCATGCTTCCGCTATTTTTTCCATTCCGTACCATGTGGTTGTGATCTCTAAAAATAAAAATTATCGCTACGGTATTTCGGTTTCGCTATGTGTGACACTTGGCAGACGGCAGACTGAGAGATAAATGTATGTATGAATGAACCGTTGGTCGTTATGCACTGCGTGTCGTTGATCTTGGCTGTTGTGGTCTCCCCCCACCAGTACATAGATAGACTGATTTGTCTTATGCTTAAATGCGAGTGGAGTAACCTTTTTAAAACGACAACACACGTGACATCGGCCAAAACGCTTCTAACCCTCACCGTGCAGGTTAGAAGAAGAAGAAGAAAAAAAAGTTCACCGCTCCCGGTTTGTTCATGGTCGACCACGGTCGCCGTCGTATATGTGCAGCAGGTGTCTGATGCAATTCCGAGCGGGATTTCTCATTCTCATGAACACAACTATAATAGAGCGAGCCCTTTCATTGCTATTCCGGCGGCCACGCGTCATGTTTCTCTCACGTTCGCTAGTGTTCATTCGCGATAGAGCACGATGCCGCCACACAGGTGCATTCCATCCAACACAGCTGACTGCCTAAAAACAACCCATGTTCTCTCTACCACCACCACTATCAACGAAACATGTCTAACAGCTGATTTTCTTTCTCTTTTTTTGTGGTTGTTGCAGATATGAAGAATTGCAAGTGTTTGCTGATGCTGGCGTTATGTCTGCTGCCGCTGATGGTCTCCCCCGGTAGTGGCCGTGCGGTCGTGTTGGATCCGGACACGGCACTAACTGCGTCTGCCTCATCGTCTGAAGGTGTGCGAGCGGATGGTGGCCGTGCGATGAGACCGACGTTCGTCAAAATTACGGCCGCACCTCCGGCACGTGTTGCACAGATCCGTGGCACTACAGTTGAACTGGAGTGTGAAATAATGGGATCACCAACACCGACCGTCCAGTGGGTGCACGGAAGTGGTCAAACAGCGGATGTAAGTGCTTTTGCCTTTTTTTTTTAAATATAAAATCCTTTGCAAAAGTTACTAAATAGCTCTTTTTCTGTTCCATTCTCGGTGCTTCAGTGGGAAGATATCAGCGTAAACGTCATCTCGGAGGAAAATCCAACGTCCGTGGCACGTGTCGTAACACGGTTGGTGATAGACCGTGCCTCACGCGCGTCCCAAACGACGTTCACTTGTATCGGACGTTCGGCTGGCCAGGAAGTTAGTTCTTCGACCGTTGTTCACCACGTTGACAGCGTGTCGCATCTTGGAAACTTCTCCGACATGCCGCTGCTACATCCATCCGCTGCCGTAGATTCGATGTTCAAGAATCTGAAGGGAGCCCGCATTACGCTACACTTCAAGACGCTGTTCGAGAACATGGGCTCGACTGTGGTTTTGCCGTGCAAGGCGATCGGTCGACCACTGCCAGAAATTACCTGGCTGAACGAGGAGGGTAACGTGGTCGGCAGTCTGCAAGATCCACGGTTCCGCACGTTACCAACTGGCGAGCTGATCATCACCGGGCTCCGGTGGGCAGATATGGGATCGTACACTTGCGTAGCGAAAAATGTCCTATCGAAAGACGAATCGGAAACGTTTGTTTATCCGATACGACCTAACTAGGCATAGATGTGCTTGACTTCGCACCGGTACAATCGAACGAGGTTCAACCAGGGCTCCGGACCTGTCTAGCATACTGGAGGCTTTCGTTCGGCTTTAAATACGCCATTGATGCATCGGATAATGGGACGCGTACAAGCTAAGGAATAAAGATAGAAAACCAGGAGAAAAATGCACAAAAAATAAGCAGAATGAAAAAAAAAACACTTATGCCATATACTTAACTTATTTAAAGTTGCACTATTAGAATCCAGCTTACACGTACTCCTTCCTACCCAACCAATTCAATGTTAGCACCATCAACCAACTTAACAAACTCGCGGGTGAAGGACTCGAAGAGCCCCTGGCGTCTACTAGCATTAAAATGCATTCTCTAATTTTAATTTATTTTATAATATATCTTCAATTCGATGTATCGAGAACTTATTCAATGTACGTAACGTGAAAGCAACATCCACTAGGCTCTCTAAAATATATTTAGTGAGGAAACCGGTACACCGGTACGCAAGCATACGTAACCGTAACCGCTAATCAACCCAATGTAGGCAGCCGTTTCCAGACCAGCAATTGTAAGGATCACAGAATACCACACAACCATGTAAATATACCTTCGTCATCATGTCTCGCTGTTGTAACAATTTGAAGCGTGCGCAAGTTACATGCCATCGTGTGCACGAGTAGACTTAAAGTCACTGCTGCGTGACAGTACTACACTAGGCTAGACTCACAAGACGTGTAAATCGTCGTCTTGTGGGATTACTTTTTTGCGAAAAGAAGCATTGCTAAGCGGTTAGTCTGTACCGTTGCTTGTGCAGAAGGTACAGGTACGCATTTTCCAATAGACACCTTGAGAATGGATGAATAAATTGTTTCATTGGAAATAAACGATAAAGCTTAATCCCTTGTACGTACGTGAATGTACTTTTATGTCACCCATTATCCCCTCGTTTCCTCTCCACTGGTGACTATATACTAGAACTTGGGTCCGATCCACCTTGTACTTCGCCGGCGTTGTTTGATCTCATCCAGGTTCAATTGCTGTGGCCAGCCTGAAGAATCCTGTATTTAGGGAAAATTCACCCGTGTGGTAGTAGCGGCTTGGTGACAGAGGAAATAGCGGCACCGGTCATGTACGGCAAGACCGAGGTTCAAATCCCATCTCGATTGTGCGCAAAACTATGGTGTTGCGGGTGAATTCAATTCAAGGAAACCAGAAATGGAAGATCAGGACCTCTCTAGGTTGTAGAATAGAATATAAGAATAGAAAAAGAAGGGTAGTTCGTCGTTTTATCGCAGGATATCAACGCCAGATCATCTATGAATATTTAACAGCATCCTTCCATCAATGGCTGCACCCGATATTCCTCAGTTTAGACTCAACTTAACTTGCTTGAGTTTTCTTTATCGCAAGAGTTTTTGGAGCCTATATGAGGCTTGATTCCCCTGAACAATTAACCTCCAGATTTCGGTGATCAAGTTGTTCTCCTCTAGTACCTCCAGAGTCGTCAACTTCGCAGTCGAACTCTATTACGGTTAGAGTTTCCGAAAAGCAGATAATTTATTTTTGACGCATTGTCCCTCAAATCCACCCTGTTTCCATCGCGTTTGTCGCGTGCCCAGCAGAAGATGTCGATGTCATCCGTGAAGTCCAAATATGAGAGAGAGCGGCAGAATGACGCAATCGATTATTCTTCTTCTCTGGCTCTACAACCTCGAGAGGTCTTGGCCTGCCATTTCTGGCTTCCGTGACTTGAATGTACCCGCAACAGGATAGTTAGTCCTGCGTACGGGGGAACGGCCCGAATGGGATTCGAACCTCGGTCCTGTCCGTTCGAAGACCGGCGCCTCGGTGTCCTCGGCCACCGAACCGCTCCAAAATTTCAAATCGATTATTAGGGACTGAAAATTTGAAAACAATTAACCGACGCATTACAGCAGCAAGCTCCTACGGCCCTGAACAGAATAATGAAACACGCCTACAAATGTCGAATGATTGCTTAAGACTAAATGTATTTCCTTATTAACTTTTCACCTTCGCTCTCGCCGCGCTCATTAGAGCTAATTCTTTACATTCTCTCCGACAGGTCCTATCTTGAACTTCTGCCACTAGTCTCTCACTATCATCTATCTTTCAGCTGTTTGGCGGCACGGATGACATCTTCCAGAGACGGCGAGGACAGTCGTTTTCATGCTGTGTGTTATAGTACTGCTACCTGTGTCGGCATCTCCTGTTTAGATGTCTGTTGAAGTAGCACAGATGTCATTAGATAAAGGTGTAAAATTGGTCATTGACACAAGGGATAATATTCAATGTGGTAGGCCTGCAACTATTTAAATCCATGGTTCTGTGTATATCCACGATTTATTTAACGTGAAAATGTACGTAGAGTTGTCCGGTGGAAGATGACATAGTTGCGCCAGTCTTCACACGGCAAAAATTTGGTTGCACAAATTTATACCTACAAAGGATTTAAAAACCCATTGGTAGAACTGTACTCTCGCTGTTTGTTTTCGGTTCTTTCTTTTTCTATGCGTAGTTTTGGTTTTGGGTAGTGTCGGATTGGTAGAAATTGTGTTTTTCCAATGGTAAAATGTTTCATGCTTAATAAATAAACCTAAAAAATTAAACATCGTTTCATTTTGCATGAAATCTGAAATCTCAAAAACATATATTCTTGTTATCATTTGTTGCGAATAGATGGTATGTTGTTCATGGTATAGGTATGATGTTAAAAGAAAATCTTTAATAGGGATACGAAGTTTAAGCCGCGACCGGTCAGCAAACCCTACACTTTAACTAGGGTGTTGAAAACTATTAGGCTGCGTACGTGCGGCGTGACCGGTCCCCGAATCCTACCCTACACTTTTCCTAAGGTGGCGTAAAACATTAGGCTGCGTACGTGCTGCACGACCGGTCCGCGAACCCTACCCTACACTTTTACTAGGGTGCCGAAAACTATTAGGCTGCGTACGTGCTGCGCGACCGGTCCGCGAACCCTACC